>CBVK0101272216.1:3810-16158 GCA_900067695.1 Picea abies | reverse complement strand
GCATACATATTGTTTGGACTTAGTTCATTTCCTATGATTCTTCCCATCATTCCTCCCATCATTGAGGCATCCATAAAATCATCCATGAACATTCACACACCCATGGAGCTATCCTTTGTACCTTCACGACTGTACTTGAACTTGTATCCTTAACCATTATGTTTGTGTATCTGGTTAGCTTGGGAGCTAGGCTGAAGAGGCGGGTTTTCAAGCCCATGGGATATTGAAGAGGCAGGTTTTGAGTTCCCTGAGGAATTTCTCTCTAGGTGAGAGAATAACTGGGAATTGATTTCCTGAGGGTGCTAAACTACAACTACAAGGCTCTGAGACTTATTGTTTGACCTGTTGCTGAAGGTCAAAAAGGAAGTGGGGCAGCCAAAGGACTGTTGAGAAGAGAAGGGGCACACTTCCTAGGGTGGGACAGGCATGTGGGGAATGAGGGACAATAGGTTGTTAGTTTGAGTAGGCATCCCTTTACCCGGGTGGAGTTTAATCCCAACTCAGGGGTGACCCACTGCTAAGAGTGATGAGAAGTGTGGACTAAGGATGAGAGATTTGTGGAAGGTCTGCATGTAGTTTGTGATATTATTACCAAGATAAGTGTCAATTGTGTGATAATTTACAGGTTGCATTATTATTTGTGTGTTTATTTTTATGGGTTTATCCTATGTGTGGTTATAATTGTTTGTATGTTTATGGGTATTTCGTGTATATGTTGCATGTCTATGTTTACTGTTAGTTTAGTATGAATTCATGATTTTACATAATGTACTTGTTCGTTTACATTTTATATATGAAGTTACACAAAGGTTTTGTGCGTATATGTTTTAATTACATGTAGTTCAAAATTTTTATGTGGCATAGCTCAGTTGAATTATGGGTATGTTACAGTATGTTCCACAGAGAGAATGAAAGAGTTTCTCTCGTGTATCATGGCCTAACTTGGTTGGTCGGGGACATTACAAGGTAGGCCTTTTATATTGTCTTTCTAGCATATTTGTTTATATAACATACTTGAGAATAGAGTTGATTTCTGTAGAGATTTTCCTTGTAACAAAATTGGTGGCCATACTGGGGATTGAATCTTCTTTCTTAGGGTTTGGAGTGTTTTTCTCCTTAGATTTCTCTCATTCATATTGTGTTTCTTGTCATATCATGTCTTGAAAGCCTATGTTCACTCTAGGTCTGAGTCTTTCAACCTTCTCCTTTGCCTAGTTGTGTTTTTGAAATATATACGCGGGTTTTTTCTTGACAGTCGTGTATATGTGCGTGTTGTTCTTCTGCAAGCTGCATACATACACGTTGTTTCCTTGAACAACTATGTACATCAACCTATTTTTCTTTTTTTCTAGGTTTGGTGGTTGTTGGGTAGGTTTTGATGATAGTTGAGTCTTCTTGGGTCTTTGTAGTGACTGTTAAGTGTTTGTGGGATGACAAGAAACATGTCTTTGGTTGAAATTTTCGATGGAGTTTTTCTCATCACCTTTTCATTTTGATTGTCCTTATACATTGGGCTGGTTGTCTTTCTTCTTGGTATCCTTTTTGAGTTGTCTCTTTTTATACATAGTAGATTCTCTATATATCAAGTTGTTGTTCGTTTCATGCATTTTCATTTTTCTTATATTGAAAATAAAAAAATATTAGGCATTTTTTATTGCTTGGGATTTTGATATTTTGAGTAATCGTCATTCAACTTAGTGCATGTAAAGAAAGATTGCATTTTTACTTCAGAATTGCAAAGTTAAAATTGAAAATTGCATTGTTTTAAGAAGCATATCACTCATTGAAAATTGAAGTTAGGACTTTGCATTGTATTCATATTTACTTTACTTGCTGAGTCATAACATCATGAGTTTCACTACCATACATTTTTTAGTAAGAACGGTCATTAAAATTAATGCTATAATTTAAAACTGATTAGTCACAATTTTATTTTCTAGGGTGCACAAACTAGCTTAGGATTTAGTTCCTTGGAATAGGATTTTGTGAGTAAACTTCTCCAAGGCTATTAAATCAACATATGTGTCTGACTAAGGGAGTGGAGAAATACATTGTATAATCGGTAATATCATGAGGCTCTGCTTACACCATAATTAATCATGAGGTTGCATGAGGTTGGTTGAAGGGATATCCCCCCGATACCTTCTTAGCGTCAGAGATATTTCTGGGGATTTATTTGTATCTAGGGATCTTGCTAGTTCCCTTACCTCTGTGAGAGGCGGTACTTTCAAGGTTTTGGGCTTTGCTATGCTTCCCATGCAATGGACCTGACTTATGAATGCTTGCATGTGCATTGTTTATACATTGGTTTCTTATTTGTTTGACTTAGGTTCCACATAGGTTACTTGCAGGGATTATTATGCAGGTACCCTAGGTCAGATAAGGGTTGGGAAACACACAACCTTTATGGAGGATTACCTCTCCGAGGGGATCTGACCAACTGGTTTTTAATCCCATGAGGGCCCTTATAACTAATTTTGTTTCCTCTAATCTTTAGTAGAGAGTCTCAGGCCCCTCTTGGGTGAGACATACCTTCTTTATGAAGAGAGGCCCCTTTCAGCCACTTTACCCCGTTTGTGTGCATATTGGTCATTTGATTATTTTTGGTGTGTGCTTTGATTACTAGTCGACCTTAGTATTTATTTTTTGTATATTAAGTCTTAATTCATCGTGGAGTCAGACCAGTATCCTCATCGATCCTGTTGCTTGTTACAGTTACCATTGGATTTCAACTCTTTTCCTTCTAAAAGGAGTAGATTTATTATACGTGGTACACAAACCTCCACTTTTCAGACTTGTGATTCTACAAGGATGAGTATTGAACTAAGTCATTAGAGTATTGGGAGCCCTTCGACTCCCACACCTACTATAGTTAATGGCACCCCTTCGACTCCCACACCTACTATAGTTAATGGCACCCCTTCGACTCCTGCAACCATAATGGTTGTAGTGTCAGAGGCACCTATCATTACTACTGACCATCCTATAATGAATGCTCAATCTCTTTTCTTGAACCCATTTGGGTCTCTTGGTCACTCACTGAGCTATAATGTTCAGTTCATCCCTATGGCTTCTAGTCCTTTTTCCTATGGTATGCTGAATTTTACTTCACAGTTTTCAAACTCCATCCCAATTATTGGCTATAATGCTAGCATTGGACTTGATGGCACAAATCCTCCTTATAATCCATTTTCATTTGGTGGTTCTCAAATCCATCAAACGATTCCTAATATGGGAGGCATTCCCTCTTTTAACCTCGGGTCTAATTCTCTTGCTTTTGGGTGGAGAAACCAACCTGGCGGGAAGGCTTTTGCTCAAGTTATATCCTATACCCTCACCTCCTTAGTTTCTATTACGACCAACATGTTTGGCATGAAACATCCACCTCTATCCTCTGGATTCACACCCAGAGGAGGTAAGTTTCACACCTTGGGCAACCCCCAACCCAGAGCCACTCTAGCTGGGGGAAAATTTTATAATCCCCATCAGAACATTCCTACTGGAATGATGCCCAACCAACCTCTTATGAATCATCCTAGAGGAGGGTCTTACAATCTGGGATAGGGCCATGGTGCTTACCAAACCCATGGATGGGTTGTAGTTCCTCAAACACAATCTTTCCAAGGAGCTTGGGGCCAGATACCACAACCCTGTCTCCCTTTTCTAGCCATGCTTAATCTTCCAGACTTGTCTAAGTTGATGAACGACCCTGTGTGTCATGATCCTACATGGCCCCCTATCCCCACCAAGTGTCCTTTGGACATTCCAAATTTTGAAGGTAATAATGGCGAGGATCCTGGTGATCACGTTACAACCTTTCACCTATGGTGCTCCTCAAATTCCCTTACTGATGATTCCATTCGGTTAAAATTATTTCAATGCACCCTCATTGGGGTCGCTAGGAAGTGGTATATTGAGCTACCTAAGGGGGAATATGGGACCTTTATTCATATGGTGTTATTCTTCCTTAACCAATTCCAATTGTCGGTTAGTTACGATGCTGGCCTGGAAATTTTGTCGACTTTACGCCAGGACACAAACACTCATATCTCAGATCATATCCAAGAGTGGTGTAGAATAAAGAGGTTGATTAAGACCTCCATACCCCCGAACTTTATTTTATAATGGTTCCTTAAGTCTTTTTAGCCTCCTATCTCAAAGGATGTTGCTACATTTGGGGTTACAACTGAGGAAGAAGCAATATTCAAAGCCCAACAGTTAGATCTTATATACGCTCAGTTTGGGATGTTATACCACATTCTTTCGGATGCACCAATGTCAGCCTATGACCCTAGACAAAAGCCTAGACCTCATTCTGATGGAATTGTAGGCTCCACTAATGTAAAATCCGCAGCGTTGGTGGAAGGCCATTTGAAATATTTGTCTTTAAACCAGTTTGCAGGAGGGCCAACTTCATCTGTGTCTTCCAATACCACTCACTTGGCAGATGTACATTATGTGCAATCATCAACTGGCCCAAATGGTAACCGACAACTAGGCGAGAATAAGAAGAAATGACGTAATAATAATCGTAAGGGTGGGAAAAATAATAATAAACCCAAGGAAAATAGTAATAATGAAAAGACAAATAATAATGTTGGAGAGGGCAAGAAAGAAAGGCGTAAGGTGAAATTTCCCTGTAAGCTTTGTATGGATGATCACCTTATGACAGATTGTGGTGGAACTATCATATATTTATCGCAGTGTGTTGGGGAGGTGACTGATTATGACTCTGCGCATACGAGTATGCATTTCAACATATCAAGTTATGATTACGAAGTACCAAAATCATTGGATTCTGTTTGGTGAGGATCGTGTGTCATAAATTCTTTTTCATGGTATGTCATCGTTTATTATGATGGTTCCCCCCCAAATTAATTATGGCCATCCACGACACATTTTGATGTCTTTTTGGAATATTTTAATTAAATCCATAAAAGTCGGTGGAGGCGTAACTGGGGACCTACCTTATGGTGGAGTAACAACAAAATGTTTGATGGAGTAATGGAAGTAGGGCATAACAGCAACAGTGAGTATTTAGCAACAATGAATAATCAGCAATGGCAGAGTAACGACGATGGCAGAGTAGCAACAGTTACGGAGTAACAACACCGGCGGAGTAATGACAATTGCAGAGTAACAACACCGACAAAGTAACAACAGTTGTGGAGTAACAACATCGGTGAAGTAATGGCAGTTGCGAAGTAATAGCATCGACAAAGTAACAACAATTCAGGAGTAACTAATACACACCAGTGGAGTAACAACAATGTCTTTATAGCAGCACTGGTGGAGTAATAGCGTCGAGAGTTACATTTCTCTAGGCCATATTCCTTTGTTATTTCTGCAAAATACAAACAAGTAAGAAATATATATATTTTAATTTTTTTTTAATTTTTTTTTTTTTTAAGACAGAGTGAGAGTGTCCTTCATTCCAACAACCATTAAATCATATGAATCAGAAAGGTGTTTGACAAAGGCATTTATAGAGGCTGGACAATGGTATAGTTTTAGATGATGTATGTTTACTAAGAATGAGGTATGATTCTCATCTATTATAATTAATCTAACCATTCCATTGTCAAACATTGCGTCCACTTGATATGGCCCCATCCAACGAGTGAAAATCTTGCCTTTGAAATCCTTAAATCGGGAATCATAGGGTAATGCCCAATCTCCCACATGAAACACCTTACTTTTGTTAAATTTGTCATGCCATTTCATTCTCTGTTGTTGAACAACAGTGGTCTTCTGGACAACTACTGACCGAATCTTGTCCAACTCATTTAGCTGTTCCAGTTGGTGTTTCTGTGCTTCTGATGGGTCTATGCCTACTTCTAGAGTTGTTCTAAGTGTACTGATCTCAAATTCCACTGGAAACAAGGGGACTTTCCCATAGACTAATTCAAATGGAGAAAACCCAGTTGTGTTTCACCATGTTGTTTTGTATGCCCATAAAGCTTTTGGAAGTTTCTGTGCCCAGTCCCGGGGATGACTTGATATTGTCTTTGTTAAGATATTTTCCAATACCTTGTTTGTGCTTTCTACTTGCCCATTCACCTGGGGGTGATAGGGGGTTGTCACTCTATGTTTGACCCCATATTTCTGCATCATCTTTCCTATCATGTGAGATGTGAACTGTGATCCTCCATCCGACACAATTTCCCTTGGAGTACCATATCGGGCAAAGATTTCTTCAAAACGAAAGTCTGCCACTACTTGTTCTGTTGCTCTTGTGACCGCTCTGGATTCCACCCATTTAGTTACATAATCAGTATAGACTAGGATGTAATATTTCTTATGAGAAGGTGCGTTAAAGGGTCCAACAAAATCAATGGCCCATTTCTCAAATGGTTCAAGGACTATCTGGGGTTGTAGAGGAATTTCATATGCTTTCCCAGGTTGTCCCATCTGTTGGCAGCTATCACACCTTCAGACATAATCTCGAGCATCACGAAAGATGGAGGGCTAGTAATATCCCATTTTTTGCACTTTGTGACCTGTTCTTTTATCTACAAAATGTCCTCCACAGGGTCCATCATGTGCAGCCTTCAGTATCTCATAGATATTATCTTCTACCACACAACGTAGAATCTGTTGGTCAACACCTGTATGAAAGAGATATCCTGCCATCCATGAATATCGGGTACTCTGGTGAATAATCTTCCTTTTCTCCTTATATGAAAAATGATGAGGCACCTTCCCTGAAGCAAGATAATTAGCAATATCTGCATACCACGGAGTATTAGCAAATACTGCAAAAATATGTTCAACTGGAAAATTATCTTCAATTGGTGTATTCTTATCCTCATGTTCTATCCTAGATCAGAAATCTGCAACCACATTGTCCTTCGCTGGTTTATCTACTATAGTAATATCAAATTCCTATAGTAGAAAAATCCATCTTGTGATACGACCAGGGGTAATAGGTTTATTCATTAAATACCTGATAGTTTCATGATCAGTATGCACAAAGGTAGGATACTTGGTAATGTAGTGCCGAAATTTATTGATGGCATAAATGACAACAAGGAACTCTTTCTCAGTCAATGTGTAGTTTAATTCAGTAGGAGCCAAATTCTTACTAACATAGTAAACTGCGTATGGTATTTTGTCCTCTTTTTGTTCTAATACTGCACCAACCGTTGTTTGGGAAGCATTCATATGAATATGGAAAGGTAATGCCCAGTCCGGCCCTCTAAGGATCAGAGCACTACAGACCAATTCCTTAATTCTCGTAAAGGATGCATCATAGTCCTCTGTCCACACAAAATTCGAATCTTTTGTTAGCAATTGAAAAAGTGGATGTGCTACTTTAGAAAAATTTTCTATAAAATGCCTATAATAACAAGCAAAACCAATAAAGTTGTGTACCTGCATGGGCGTTTTGGGTGTCAGGAAATGCTGGATTACCTTTTTCTTTGTTGGGTCTATCCAGATTCCTTCAGCTAAGAGCAAATGTCCCAGTACAATTCCCTCTTCCATCATCATATGGCATTTTTCCGTACTTAGTGAGACACACGCTTGTATACACCTTTCGAGAAATTTTTCAGCCCTTCAAGAAATGAATCCCCATATGGATTAAAGTCATCCATGTAGATTTCAAAATTGTCATCTATCAAATCAGAGAAGATTCCCAAAATTTCCCTCTGGAACGTTGCAGGAGCATTACACAGGCCAAAAGGAAGGACCTAGTATGAAAATGTTCCCCAGGGGCATGTGAAAGTTGTTTTATACTAATATTCAAGAGCTATCTGGATCTGGTTATACCCACTAAACCCATCTTGAAAAGAAAAAAACTTTTTTCCAGCCAATGTGTCCAGAACTTGATCAATAAATGGCAAAGAAAAATGATCTTTCTGCATTGCCTTATTTAATTCTCGATAATCCACGCATATCCACCATTTACCATTTTTCTTAGGGACCGTTACTAATGGGGATACCCATTGGCTATCTGAGATGGGGTAAATAAAACCTACATCTAGTAATTTCTGAAGTTCTTCTTTCACAACATTTTTCAATGCAAGGTTCATCCTTCTCTGAGGTTGTCTCACAGGATGACAATCCTCCTTAATGTATATATGATGGGTACATGAATTAGCAGGGATCCCTTTCATATCTATATAATCCCAGGCGAAGGCCTCTTTGTGTTTCCGAAGGACATCTAGGAGTTGCTTCTTCTGGGATTCTGACAGGGTTGGATTAATATTCAGGGTTTTTCCTGGTTCTAGTTCCACTGGAACACTTTCACTTGGTGCATCAATAGGTAGCTCCTCTGATCCTTCTGTTGTTTCAATTGTTTCCTGAGTCTCACAGCTTAGGATAGATTCTAGGAATTGTTGATTTGTTTCAAAAATGGAGCAAGGATCATCCATAAAAGAGGTGATTACATCATCTTCCGATTCTATTTTCAACTGAAGGGCTTGTCCAATAGTGAGGACTGGCCTCAATTCCTCATTTTCTATTTTGGGCTCTTTCCTAGATAAAATTTTATTGCTTCCTGCTAGTTTCATGGATGGGTTTGGTTTTGCAGGTGGGTATAACACTAAGTTCTTAATGTTGTGCCCATTGGAAATAACTATGTGCCCTGATCGACACCCGATGTAAGCATATGCAGTAGCCATCCATGGTCTACCCAAAATCAAAGGATGGCCGCCTACTGAAGATTGTGTCTGTAAGACCAGGAAATCTATGGGATAGTGCCATGAATCCACTGAAATTGTTACATCTTCCAACTTTCCTACAGGTTTGACTGTGGATCGGTCTGCCAATTCCAATACTGTAGGTGTATGTTTCAAGTTACGAAGACCTAATGCATGCATGGTTTCAGTGGTGATAACGTTGATGGAAGCACCCAGGTCTACCAACACATTCAGAATCTGTACCCCATTAATTTGTACTGTCAGAATTGGGTTCCCTAGATCTCCATACTTTTCAGGCATTGACTTTCCCATCATGAAATCTGATAATTTTCCCATAACATGAATGGTAAGGGGGTCTTTGGATTTATTTGCAAGTTTCTTTGAACAATATTCCGTAAGAGTCTTTGCATATATTGGCACATCCTTCATAGCTTGTAACAAGGGAATTTTAACAAATAAGTTTTTCAATTCTCCTAATAAATCAAATTAGGCTTGAGGGCTTGATTTACTCAAAGTAAGTCTCTCTGGGTAAGGTGGTTCAGATTGATGTTGTTTTACAAGAGGTCCCTGGTTTCTATCAGTTTGTTTTGGCTCTTTATTAATTGGTTTTGATTCCTTACCTTCACTATCGAGTTGTTCAATGGTAACTGGAGGAGGTTGAACATTAACTGTCCGCCTTGATCATATATTCATTTCATACAACTCTACAGTGGAAATTCTATATGAAGGTAGGTTAAGAAAGTTAGTTTGATGAGCTCCCTTTCTATTAGGATTCATATCAGGTTGGATTGGGAGATGAGGATAGGAAGGTTGATTACCCAGAGGCACATTAGAGGGCAGTTGGAGTTGTTGTTGTGGCATTGGTTGAGGAAATTGCCTGGGAGGGGATCCTCACCAAGTTGCATCCCATGGGGAGCTCGAAATAGCTTGAGGGTTCCACTGCTGCCACAGTGGAAACTGGTATTGTGGCCACATGGAAGGATAGGGCATGGACTGAGGATTCATATCAGAATTGTTGAAATACTAAGATGGATCTGAGTACATACCTTGATTTCCCATCGGTGGTTGAGGTTACCATGGATTTCTAGACCCCATGAGGTACAGTTGCTCCATGTCTTTCCCCATTCCTTGAAATATTGATTTTATTCCTGGTAGGGAGGGGCATGAGCTTGTTGCATGATTTAGCTCACAGATTGCACATTCCTCTATGGAGTTTAGTAGTCATTCCCTCTCTGGATGCTTCTTTCTACATGTCAGGCAGAATATAGCCATAGTCCTGTCCAATTATAGCTGCTTCTGTTTTACTTACAGTGTATCCATCTGTGCCGACAGGGTGCTAAGGATATCCGTCCTCAGATTGTCTAGTAGGTTTCTGATTTATGCTTTCGTAACACCTCTGCCATACCCTTTTGTTGAGAGAATTCCTTGTTTGTTTCTTGCAAGCCCCCTCGATCACTGAAAACATAATTCCCAGATACCTTCAAAGATTTCTTTAGAGATGTCTCCCTTTCCCACAATGTTCAATAGTTCCATTGAGTCCTCATGGAAAGATCGGAGGAGGATAATTTTTAGAATTTCCTTATCTAGGTCAGAGTGACCCGACCTATGTAAGGTGTACTTGAATCGTTCCACACAATCTTCCAAACTCTCGTCTTCTTTTTGTATGAACTTGAAAAGTTTCTCCTTAATGTTCTGGGATTTACAGTAGTGCTGGTATTTTTCCAGAAAAGTTGTCCGCGTATCATCCCATGTGGAAATAGAGCTTCCTCCAAGGCCCATGAACCATCGCAGAGCTGTTCCTTTTAATGTAGAAGGAATTTTTTTTAACTTTTGGGCCTCCATCATGTAGTCATACCCTCAGCACACTATGTCAAATTCAAATAGAAATGTGTTTGGATCTTCTGAAACAAGCCCATGAAAGTTTGGTAAGGATGCTAATGGAATAGGCTTTGTGGGTGCACCAGCTCCCAAATATTTGATTGGAAACTCAATAGTGGAGGTTGTGGGAGCCATAAATATCTTCCAATAATCACTGGGTATTTCACCAGGCTCTATAGGAGATGGATGAGGCTTCCTTACCCCTTGGATCTAAGTCACTTTAGTAGCACTTCCCTGGTCTCTTGGTGATGCAAATACTCCTTTGATCCCTTCTCTTGCATCTTGATGACTTGATACCTTGGCTACAACCTCCTCTCCCTTGCTGGAGTGGTCTAACTTTGTCAAGGTTCTTCTTGCAATCTCTTCCCCCTCTGTTATCAGCATAAGATTTCCCTAGTCAGGTATACTACTAGATGTTTCTTCAACTGCTGGAGGGACCTGTTGTGTTGTATCACCCAAGAATGTTGTGGACAACACTGGTTGATCTACTGATTTTCCCTCAGACTTCACTCTTCATTCCCTTGGTCTCATGACTGCACGAGATGATGTTTTTGATTCATCCTTTGCTATAA
Organism: Picea abies; assembly: GCA_900067695.1. Lineage (NCBI taxonomy): Eukaryota > Viridiplantae > Streptophyta > Pinopsida > Pinales > Pinaceae > Picea > Picea abies. The sequence continues at coordinate 5,066 of CBVK0101272216.1, read as the reverse complement.
TATACTAGATGTAGTTCTTTATTCCCAAATATGATCCTCCCTTCTTTGGGGTTTTCCCTCTGCCCCTGTTATTCAATTCTTTGTTCATACAAGTGTTGGTATGATGGAGGGTGTTGGCATGAACCTACAATACTTAGTCTTGAAGTAAGGTGTCAAAGGACCATTCCTTCCCCAAGATGAAAGATATTACGAAAATAAAGGAAGATAAAAAAAATAGGAGTCTAAGGTTCAGGGCCCAGAGCAGGGTGGCAAAAGACTCTTCCCTCCCCTAGACAAGAACCAGGAGAAAACACACACCACAAAAATACCTAATACTTTCCAAATCTGAAGCAGGGTGTCAAAAGACTCCTCCCTCCTCAGGGTAAAAGCTGGGGGTTCCCAAAAAAACACATAAGGGTTTGAAAGATGTAAATCTAACTCAGGGTCTGGAGCAGGGTGTCAAAAGACTCCTCCCTCCCCAAGACAAGAGATTGGCCAAAAATGAAAAAGAAAAAATAAAACAAGAGAAAAGAACACATATGATCATGACCTGAAGTAGAGTGAGAAAACTCGTTCTCTCCCCAGGATGAGAGATTGACCCTCTCGTTGGTCTGGATCGTTGTCTTGCACCTTGTTAGCCTCTCTGGAAATGGCGCCAAAATGTTGGTGTCCAAGTATGAACAATTTATTTACCCTTTTTCCTACATTAATTTATCAATCCGGGTGTGTATTATTTCAAGGCAATGCACAAGGTATATGTAGGGGCAAGATCACAATCCGTTCTGGCCAAGGGTTCATGATTAGGATTCAAAACATTGTTGTGAAACTAGATTAATTGCAACTTTGAAAAGAAATCATAAGAATTAAAACACTGTAACAACAAGCATAACTAATAAATAATACACACAGAAAGATGCAGCACCTGATCAAAAGAACGGGCCCAGCTCTCTGATTAGGGCTGTGTTAGTCAAAACGAAGATTAAGACAGTAAAATAGATGATTCTCTATAAATATGAAAAGGGTTATTACAATATCAATGGGGGCATCCCCCGTTACAGGAAGAAACTGTCTTTTATACATGGAGAGGGAGAACAACCTCTTTCCCCAAAACATGGTAACCGTATACCCAAAAATATACATTAGTTGGAACGGCACCAGTACCATATAGACAAGATCAGTGAGATGCCCAAGATGGTTTAGGGATCTGCAAATCCAGCTACGCGGCCTCCTTATGGCTTGGTCGTTGCTGTGAATAGCAGATCTGTTGCGGGATACTG
>CBVK0101272206.1:0-35440 GCA_900067695.1 Picea abies | reverse complement strand
GTCAATTGACTTTATCTGCCAATTCTTTTGAGAATAAGAAAATATTCTTTAAACCCCAACCACCCAAATCTTTGGGATGAGCAAGTCACTCCTATTTTTCCCAAGGTGAAGTATATTGATCTTGACACCCAAACCATATGAATCTAAAGCATATATGCATGGCCGTTTATAAAATTCCCTTGGGAATCTAAGCAAGAGACATCCAATAAACACAAATGGATTCCAACATCGATTTTTCTAGGGTTAACCTTCTAGCCCTAGATAACCACCTCAAACTCTTGAATTTTAGCCTCTTTTCCAGCTTGGCCAAAATCCACCTCCAATCCTCTTTGCGATAACAATTAGGATTTAGTTGGAACCCCATATATTTTATACCATCAGAGAAATCCTAAGTCGGAAAAAGGAAGAAAGATCGATAACCTTCAAAAACCGTTTCCTCCAACCCATTGAATGTAAGTGTAGATTTTTGAGGATTGATTATCATCCTTGTAGCTCAATGAAAGAGATTAAGGATTCCTGATAAATTCTTTGGATCCCTACACCAACCATTGCTGAAAATAATCACATCATCAATAGAAAGAAAATGGGTAATTCTAAGACCCAGGGTGATCAAAATACCTTGAAACTTCCCTACACTGACAACCAACCCAATGGCTCTACTTAAACCATCCGCTACACGAAGAAAAATAAGAGGGGAGAGAGGGAAACCTTGTATACAGACCCTTTTCGAAGTGAAAAATGGTGAGGCTAAACCATTAATGAGCACTAAAAAGGAGACTGAAGAAATGTAGGCCATCACGCATTCGATGAAAGGAACCTCAAACCCCAAGTGAGTGAACATAAGCCTTATGAAGGACCAATTTACATGATCATATGATTTTGAGAGGTCAATCTTTAGTATTGTCCATTGATATCTAGAGCACTTTAGGCTATAAAGACCCTCTTGAGCCACCCCAACAACTTCATGAGTTTGGCGACCTTCCAGAAAGACAAACTATTCTTGAGATATAGAGTCCAATAAAATAGGTTTTAAAAAGACAAACTATTCTTGAGATATAGAGTCCAATAAAATAGGTTTTAACCGCCGAGCTATAATTTTTTCTACAGTTTTATAGATGTAGTTGCATAGGGAATATGCCTAAAATCATCACAATATTGAGGATCATCCACTTTTGGAATGAGCACAATAAAATTTGAGTTGAAAGGGGCATGTATTATCCTATTCTTTCTAGATTCCTCAACAACTTTCAGAACATCAACACTAATGAGCTTGTAGAAACCAATATTAAATTAAACCATCTAGCCATCCAGCCCCAGGCCCTTATATTTTTGGAAACTTGGAGCATTTCTTTTAACTCAGCTTCAAATACTTCAACAAATAAATATATATTTCCCTCCTCATCCACAAATATGGGTAAAAGATGTTCGAATAGGACAATATCAATGATATTAGCTCTCGGCTCAACCTTGAAAAGTGTTTGGAAATGATTTATTCCCATCTGGGAAAGACACTCAAAGGAAGAAACTTCAAGGAACTCTTGATCCTTGAGTTTCCTCATGGAATTTGAATATTTCCAACCTTTTGTATAGGCTTGGAAGAATTTAGTGTTCTCATCCCCTTTGTCTAGACAAATAGCTCAACTCTTCAACCTATAGGAAGCCTCTTGGTCTGCTAGAAATTGCCTCCATCAAGTCTCAAGAGCCTTTATGTTATCCTGGGAGGATGCCAAAGAAAAACCAACATCAATATATTGATGAATTCGATCAAGTTGGGATTCAATTTTCCTTAGTTCTTGGTCGTTATTTTTCCTCTTCTCATGAGTCCAAGGGATCACCATCTACTTAATTATTTTAAGATTTGTCTCAAATTGAACTCCAACATATTGGACATTATGTGAATCATAATCGACCCAATTATCCTTTGCAAGGTTCTGAAAAGTCTCATTAGAGAGTGAGGTGGCATTGAATTTGAAGGGGAACATAGGTTTTTTAGGACCCCCTTTGATCTCCAACCAAACCGATGAGTGATCATAGTTTCCCCCACTTCCAATCCATTGATGGAAATAAAAGGGAAGATCCATAATTTTTTCTGAGACCAAGAATCGGTCTAACCATTTTTCCACCTAAGAATCCTTGGTTTGCATGTTCCTCCAAGTAGGAAGAATCTTCCATGGAGCAATATCCAAAATACCATTTGATGACAAAAGATGAGTGAAAAAGAGAATATTGGTGATTAGGGTGGGTGTTTGGGCCCCAAAATTTTTCCTCCTCCAAAGAAAAATTAAGTTCCCCACCCAAAATGAGATTATCAACCATGAGAATGTCTATCTTGAGAAGCGAGTCCCAGAAAGTGTCCCTCTCAATATAAGGACCATACACATTTAAAACCCTAAATTCGAAACCCACACCTTCCACCATAATGCCCACTCTCATATAGGAACTCAGGGCCCAATAATTCAAAATCTTAACGAGCATGAAGTAATGGGTGGAAAGGTGGAAGAGGGGGAAATAGAGTCTTCCCATTGAGCCAAAGTATTAGGGAAAGGGAGATCTTGATGGGATAGGAAACAATCCATTTTTATAATTTTAAAATCATGAATCAAACCATTATTATGAGGGGGGATAGAAAGGTGCATACTTGGGAGAGATCCATAAGAATTCGATAAGGCATGCCCCTAAGGAGAAACATTCATTGTCACAGAAACCATTGGGAGAACCAGAGCTAAAGCCTCCATTTAAGAATTGGGATCCCACCCCCCAAGTCCTACTGAGAATCCATTGGAGAACAACTTAACAAGCTAGAGGTACCTGTGGAAGTGGAATGAGAGGTAAATCCCATGCTTTCCTTTGGCCTTTGATGCTTCCTGGAGCTAGAGGGGGAAGGGTTTTCTGAGCGACCCTAGAATGGAAAAGTACAATCTTTGACAATGTGACCATGTTCATGGCACCACCTATAGCGAAAAGGAACACCTTCGTAATCCAAAATATCAACCTGAGTTATACCGCTGTCTTTAATGTTTAAATATTTTCTCAAACACCCCAAATGTTCCGAGAGACAAGAATACGAGCCACCAACATGTTCCCAAACTCCAAAAATGAAATGTTTGCATCCATAAAATTCCCCAACATATTTTTGATAGCATGAAAACACCTGGCAAACCAAAGATGAGGCAACAGTTCGAGAAAATGCACCCAAATGGGGATGGAATCCAATCATTCAATAGAAGCATCAAAGTTAGTATCCCACATTTTTAAGAGTATCGGAGAAGAATAAATAAACTAATGTATTTGAAGAACAATGTTTTCCTGAGAAACCTCTGCAAATTTTATCATAAGCCACCCCTAGAATGACAAGAGATCTTCGAGGGAGGGTTGAAAATTCAACCCCAAGAGGAAACTGTCCACACCTTAAGGGTTTTCTGACTAAGATTCTGACCCTAAGCTTTACCGACAATAATTTTATCTTCCATCTGAATGACTTCAGCCATAGATAAATCTTCTCCTAAAATGTGATTTGAGTCCTCTTGAGAAACCACTACACATTTATTTTTCCTTCGATGCTTAGAACCATAAACATTGGACAAAGGACTTGGATGGGTTAAGGCTTCTGCAACCCCCGAAGCACCCCCACAATCACCATCCTATCCATTTAGATTTGTGGGGAGCATATTTGGAGAAATGAACCATTCTAAATGCAAATGATGACCTTGACTAGAAAGTGGGCCCAACCCAATATTTTTATATTAAGATTTGCCTCACCCTATGGAATCTTGAACAAAAGGCCTTTTTCCATTTCCCTATGTAGACTTATGATCTCTCTTTGTAAAATCCATAGCTAAAAATACATATTTTTCCACATGTATGCATCTTTCCTACTATACAACATGTGTATACATAGACTACACTAGTACAGCCTTTGTATATCGAGATTTGTGCCAAAAAATGAAAATTAATGTCGGGTTTCCATGTCACGATAGGAGATCTATGATCCTTTGCCTTCCATATACTAGAAACATTATGAATCAGCCCTTTAGTTCCATTTTAAAGTCTATAAATGGGCCAATTTTGAGCTATGGAAAGAGGAGAAAGAATTCGACTTTGAGAAAAAATTTACTTTGGAGAAATTATTTACTTCATATTGAGTCTGCATCCCTTTGTCCTTTAAGTATGAACATAATATTCAGCCCCCAATCTCTTCCCTTATTGATTGATAACCTCATTGTTTCTCTTTTATCAGATTTCCTTTGGTGGAGGATTGAAGTGGTGGAGGCCCAGCTGGAAGGAACTTAATTTCTCGGTTTAGAATGGTGTCGACACAAAAGTAGGTAACATTTTCACTTCTGCTGATCATATATTAACAGAAATACTATTTTCTTGTCCAATTGATATCTTTCAAATATTTGAATTACTATCCCATGGGCGTATTTTTCATGTTTATTAATGGATTATGCTATTGAATGTGCTAACATCATTTATTATCACCATATGCTTTCTTCGATTGGTTGTTGAGGACTAGTTCCAGGTATATTTCCTTGGGTCGAGATCTCAAGAGTGGACTTCATCGAATGTTTGGACGAGGTAGGCCTTTTATCTTGTCTTGCTAGCATACTTGTTTACATAACATACTTGAGAAGAGAGTTGATTTATGAAGTCATTTTTGTTTGTTTTCTCTTACCCTAGCCATAGAGATATTTTCCTCATAACAGAATTAGCGACCATACTGGGGATTGAATCTCCTTTATTAGGGTTTGGAGTACTTTTATCCTTAGATTTCTCTCATTCCTATTGCATTTCTTGTCGTATATTTGCTTGGCAGTCTCTATTCACTCTGCATCTGAGTTTTCATCCTTCTCCCTTTCCTGGCCTTGTTTTTGAAACATATATGGGTTTTTTCCCTTGACAGACACGTATATGCATAGGCTGTCCCTCTACAAGTTGTGCACATATGCTCTATTTCCTTGAACAATCACGTACATCAGCTTTCCTTTCTTGTTTTCTTGGTCTGGTGGTTGCTGGGTGGGATTTGATATTTGTTGAGCCTTCTTGGGTCTCTCTAGTGCATGTTAAGTGTTGGTGGGATGATAGTAAACCTATCTTTGGTTGAATTTTTGGGCGGAGACTTTCTCATCATATTTTCATTTTCATTGTCCTTATACATTGGGTTGGGTGTTTTGTTGCTTGGTATTCTTCTTGAGTTATCTCTTTCTATACACAATAGAGTTTATATATCAAGTTTCTTTTCAATCCATGCCTTTTCATTTTTATTATATTGAAAATACAAAAATATTAGGCATTTTTCATTTCTTGGCATTATGGTCTTTTGAGTCCTTGACATTAGCTTAGTGCATGAAATGAATATTGCATTTTTACTTTAAAATTGAAGATTTGAAATTGAAAATTGCATTGGTTTTTATAAGCATATCATTCATTGAAAGTTGAAGTTAGGACTTTGCATTATTTTCATATTTACTTTTTTTGTAGAGTCATAACGTCATGAGTTTCACTACCATACCTTTTTGAGTAATCACGACCACTAAAATTAACAATATAATTTAAAATTGATTAGTCACGATTTTATTTTCTGGGTGCACAAACTAGCTTAGGATTTAGTGCCTTGGAATAGGATTTTGTGAGTAAACTTCTCTAAGGAAATTAAATCAACATATGTGTCTGACAAAGGGAGTGGAGAAATCCATTGCATAATTGGTAATATCAGGAGGCTCTACTCACACCAGAGTTAATCACGAGGTTGCGCGAGGTTGGTTGAAACGATATCCCCTCGATACCTTCTTAGCATCAAAGATATTTCTGGGGATCTATTTGTATCTGGGGATATTGTTAGTGCCCTTACCTCCATGAAAGGCAGTGATTTCAAGGTTTCGGGCTTTGCTACCCTTCCCATATGGTGGACTTGTCTTATGACTACTCGCTTGTGCATCGGTTATACATTGGTTTAGTAGTTTCTTGACTTAGGTGCCACATAGGTTACTTGCAAGGGTTATTTTATAGGTACCCTGGGTCCGATAAGGTTTGGACATCACACAACCTTTATGAAGGATTACCTCTCTGAGGGGATCTAACCGACTAGTTGTTAAGCCCATGAGAGCTATTATAATTGATTTATTTACCTCTGATCTTTAGCAAGGAGCCTCAGGCCCCTCTTGGGTGAGACATACCTTCTTTAGGGAGGAAGGCCACTTTCAGCCACTTTACCCCGTTTGTGTGCATATGGGTCGTTTGACTTTTAGTTTGCTCTTTGATTACTAGTTGGCCTTAGGATTTGTTTTTTGTCTTTAGAGTCTTAAGTCATCATGGAGTCGGACAAGCATCCCAGCCAGTCTCGTCGCTTGTTACAGTTACCACTAGATTTTGAGTCTTTGCCTTCTAAAAGGTGTAGAATTATTAGGCATGGTACACACACATCCACTGTTTAGAATTATGATTCTACAAGGATGAGTACTGAACCTAGTCTTTAGAACACTAGGATCCCTTCGAATCCCACACCCACTATAGTTAATGGCACCCCTTTGACTCCTGCAACCACAATGGTTGTAGTGCTAGAGACAATTATTATTAATATGGATCGGCCTATAGTGAATGTCCAATCTATCACCATGAACCCTTTTGGGTCTCTTGGTCACTCACCATGCTATAATGTCCAGTACATCTCTATGGCCTCTAGTCCATTTTCCTATGGTATGTCGAACTTTACTTCGATTTTTTTGAACGCCATCCCAACATTGGGATTGGGGGAACTACCCCTCCTTATACTCCAATCCCACTCAGTCGATGGATGTACATTCTGTGCAATCGTCAGCCAACCCAAATGGTAACCAACAACCAGGCAAGAATAAGAATAAATGAAGTAATAATTGTAAGGGTTGGAAAAATAATAATAAACCCAAGGACAATGGTAATAATGAGAAGACGAATACTAATGCTTGAGAGGTCAAACAAGAAAGATGTAAGGTGAAGTTTCCCTGTAATATTTGTACAGATTATCACCTTACCCATTTATTCCCCAAACTTTGAGAAGCTGTGAGGCTATTATCTTTATCACCCTCCATGAAAATGAATCCATTTCCACATAAACATCACATGGCCTCAAGATCCTCAAATTCCATAAATGCGTCTGGTGGGAGTCAAAACCCATCGTTGCAATATGGCGACCATTTGTCTATCAATATGGTCGATGCGAAATTTAATGTAGCCACTCAATGTTGAGATTATAGCTCTCCACAAGCTATTCCTGGTCAAAAATCACCTCCTCCTCCTCTAGAGACAAATTTACAGATTCAAAAACCAGAGCCACCACCTCATTTATTGAAAGGAGTACTCAAGCACTCTACCCACAATCCAAATGCTAGATCTGCCCATAACTACTCTATTGTTGAGGACCTGGGTCAAACCCCTTGTGCAATATCGGATTTGGAGGTAGTCCAGACGTGTCCTTCATAGAGGAATGCCTTACATTCTGTGTTAGGAGCTCTAGAACCTAGTGGCTCAAAACTTATCAAGTTTGATGTCACATATGTGAAGCCTCACTTGCCTTACCATGTGGAATTCCAAATCCACATGGAGTACTCAAAGTATACCATCAAACGTGTAATTCTTGATGAAGGCGCTGCTACATGTGTGATGTCCTTGATATATTGGAAAGCTCTTGGTTCTCTGACTCTTTCTAAGTCATCAAACATGTTGAATTATTTTGATGGTCATTCCTTCCGCTCTCACGGTATTCTTCCTACCTTTCCAGTCTAGTTATGTTTGAAGACGATAGAGGTGAAGGTCGAGGTAGTTGATGTGCCTCTTGATTATAACTTGTTACTAGGATGTAATTGCACCTATGCTATGGTTGTCATCATATCATCTGTCTTCCTTAATCTTTGTTTTCCTCATGAAGGGAAGATCATGACGATCAACCAATTATCCTTTGCATACTCTAGTCCTAATGCATCTATTGGACCGTTGGTCCCTGTGATAAAAAATTCTCAGCCGACAACTGAGAATATTGGTTTCAAAATGTATTCTTCCCTTATGGGTACTTTCAACTTTGCGGCATCGATTCATCACGTTTATGGCATGTACAGTAGGCCCATATTGACAGGGAGGTCCATTCCTTTCCGCACTTCCTATTTTAGTGATACATGGACCCTACCTTCCCCAACTTCATCTTTTGAAGGTCAGTTGCATGATGGAATGGCCATACCACTATCAATAGTGGATATTGTGTATCAAGTTGTTCTTGACTCTTTCGCTAATCTCGATCCTGTTACCTCGCCGATGGACAAGGATGATCTCGTTCTTAGGCCCATGTGGGCCACTTCGTTTTCTTGTTCACATGAATTTCTCGATGATACTTTTCCTTCAAACTAATATATCGTCAAAGCCATGAATGGTTCCGACAAACCTTGGGACGATATGCATCACCGCTCTTATTTTCTCCCAGAGCTTGAAAGAATCAAACAAGATGACTTTCGATCTACTTTGAGTGAGATATTCGGTCACACCGTATTTCCACTTGATACACACGACATTTATTTTGAAGGAAACATGGAGAGTATTTATCCTACCATCACAATCGATATCTCTCATAGCCCTGGAAAGATTGAAATCATACATATCAGTGAAGATTGTTCGCCAGAAGAAATCCTAATCTACACCGAACTCTTCAAGGAATTTCGAGATGTATTTTCTTGGTCATATGAAGATATGAGAGGAATTGATCCTCGTACTATTGAGCATGAGATTAGAACTTATCCAGATTCTAAACCTATTCGACAATGTCTTAGAGCTTTCTATTCCTGGAAGGACCCTGCTATTAAGGAAGAGGTGGAGAAGCTACTTAATGCTTTCTTCATGTACCCGGTTCCCTTAACTAAATAGGTATCCAATATCATTCCCGTGAATAAGAAGCAAGGAACTATCTGTGTACATATGGAATTTCGTGACCTGAACAAGGCTTTTCCTAAAGACAACTTCCTAACACACTTCATCGATCAAATTCTCAACGAGTGTGCGGGAAGTGAACTATTTAATTTTATGAATGGATTTTGAGGGTATAACCAAATTCAAATTAAACCTGAGGATTAACAAAAGACAACATTTATTTGTCATTGGGGTACTTTCGCATACTGGAAAATGCCTTTCGACCTTAAAAATGCTAGATCAACCTTCCAATGTGCCGTGACCTTCACTTTTCATGATCTTAAGAATATAGTCAAATCTTACCTTGATTATGTTACTACTCTCTCTCATAAGAGAGAAAACCATTCTATGCACCTTCGACTTATTTTTGAAAGATGTCGTTACTATAGAAATCGATTAAACCCTCAAAAGTGCATCTTTTGCATTAGGTCTGGTCATCTTTTGGGATTTCTAGTTTATGAGACTGAGAACATGGTAGATTTGTTAAAGGTTGAGGCAATACTTTGATTTCCTCCCCCGCCCAATATTAGACAACTTCAAGGTTTACAGGGAAAAACTAACTTTCTACGTCAATTTATAGTAAATTATGCTAATACCACTAAGGGTTTCATTCATATTCTGAAGAAGGACACCCATTTTATCTGGGATGAGTGAGAATAGGAGTCCTTCAATTCTTTGAAGAAATCCTTGGTATCGGCACCTCTGCTGAAGTCTCTTGACTACAATAGGGATTACTTTCTTTATATAGCCACGTCTGAGGAGAGGATTGGTATGGTTTTGGTTTAGGAGGATGACGAGCTTTATGAACATGTCATCTACTATCTTAGTTGAAACTGAGTCGGTCCTGAGTGTAATTATTCCCACGTTGAAAAGCTAGATTTGGATGTTGTTCACATAGTCCAACGTTTGCATCATTATATATTACTTTGCCAGACCACTATGGTTACTGATATTGATCTATTCAATTCGTGCTTACCAGATGTATCATAAGGGGAAAATATAATAAATGTATTGTTATTTTACAAGAGTTTGATCTCGATTTCACTTCTATGAAATCCAAGAAATCATTGGTATTCATGGAGTTAATATCCAACTTTCCACGATTATATGAGGATGTTATCAATGTTGATTCATTCGTGGATGAACAAATTTTTCTTTTTTCATCATCCAACCCCTGGTATGGAGACATTGTTCTCAATCTTCAAACTTTGAAGTTCCCTCAACATCTCTCACTAGATGACTGATGACATGTAAGGTACCAAGCTAATAATTATACTATAATCGGTGAAACTTTGCATCATTGAGGAATAGACGATATCTTGTGTCATTGTTTAACTCACAGAGAAGTTGAGTCAGTCGTGAAAGATTTCCATAATGGGGCTTGTGGTGGTCATCTATCGAGGCTTGCGACAACCCAAACAATTTTGCGAGCCTGTTATTTCTGGCCTACTATATTTAAGGATTGTATTGAAGCTGTTAAGTAGTGTAAACCCTATCAGGTGTTCACTCAGAAACTATGCTCACATCCATCCCCAATTCACCCAGTCATTAGCATCGGTCCCTTCACCAAGTGGGGGACCGTGGACTTCATGGATTGCAACCCAACTTTAGCTAGGAGGAATCAACACATTATCATGTCCATAAACTACTTTACTAAGTGGGTTGAGGCCATGCCTACAGTTAAATATGATGCGAATAGTTTCGCCTTCTTCGTATTCAATAAAATTATAGCTTGGTTCAATATCCCAAGTGATATTGTCACTAAACATGGAAGTCACTTTTAGAATGAAATGATGGAAGAGCTAGAATATAAGCTAGGGTTTAGACATGGTCATTCTTCTCCTTATTACCCCCAGGAAAATGCACAAGTAGAGGCCGTTAACAAGTCTCTCAAGACCATTTTGCCAAAAAACTATCAGCCAGAGTAAGTCCGATTGTCACATTATGCTATATCCCACACTCTGGGCATACCGAACGTTGGTCAAGTCTTCCACCATATTTTCCCCTTTCCAGTTAGTACACGGTGTATATTTGATATTACCTATTTAATGTGAAATCCCTTCCCTTAAGTTGGCAGTTGCGCTCCTACCTGACACTTCCAATCTCAAGCGATGCCTTGTACACCTAGAGAGTCTTGACGAGCAACATCGAGATGCCTCTATGAATATCGAGGTGAACAAAAGATGTGTCAAGGTCCAATACGATAAGTTTTTCTATCCTCAGTTGTATGTTGAGGGTGACTTGTTCCTCTTGTATGATCAAGCCAAAGAACCACTCGGGGTAGGCAACTTTAAACCCATGTGGCATGGTCCTTATATTGTGTGATGCATTCTAGAAAAAGGAACCTATGAGTTAGAGGATTTTGAAGGGAATATGTTGTTCGATCCCATAAATAGGCTCTACCTAAAAATATATTATGCCTGAGCCCCAAGCTTGGGCATAACACTTTGTATACTAATGTAATTTAGTGTATATATATTTTCCCTTTATTTTCATCTTTAGCTTGCTTATCGAGTTTTCACTTGCTTGGCAGATGTCAATGGAGTCTTCGGTCTACCTAGGATTCACAGATAGAGCCATTCATCATACACAGAACTTGGCTTTTGCCGCTTGGGTGATTTACTCGCTCGATGGTCTACCGGTGTCTTCAGGTGGCATATGCCTAGGGCCATCCACAAATATTGTGGCCGAATATAGCATCATTATATAACTTTTACATGATACTATATCACATGGTATTCTCTCTTTAGAAGTTCGCATGGATTCCCAGTTAGTAGTATGTCAGTTGAATGACAGTTACTGCATGCATGATCCTATGTTACTCCGACAATTCCTATGGGTACATCTTTTAGAATGACAATTTGATTTTATTACATATTATCACATTCCTAAGAGTTCTAATCATGTATCCGATGCTTATGCTAATTTCATTTTAGATTGGCATTTGTCACATAACTAAAGAAAATAAAGCCATCTCATCAATGTACACATTGTAAAATATAAGTAAAGTCGAAGATCCATGTTTTATATATATTTCAAAAAATATGGTGTTTATAGTACACAATTGGGGCTAATACCCTCAATACACATATACAACCGGTACTACAATATCCACGACATCTACGTCTATGGCGCTAGATGTATGTCATGGTAACAAAATGTGACATTTGCAAGACGCTGAAAGAGTCATACCCAAGCTCTGGGCAGACCAACCACCTGTCGTTGCATGGCTTCCGACAGATCCTCTACCTGAACCATGGGAATCCTATGAGTCAAATGAGATAGGCTGCCCTACATGTTTTGTAGGACACTCTCAGCTTCTCCTCCCACCACCTCATCTCCCCGGTTCCTCCGTCGATGTCAAGGAAGCCCTTTTGGCTATTGTGGATGCACGTCTATGGTACATAAGTGTCTAGTTAGTACTTAAGCATCATCCATAAATATTTGTTTTTCACTATACAAAAATACAAAAAAAATGAAATATTTAAAAACTTTTGACATACCTATGTCTCCGTAGGTGGTCCTTGGTGGGAGTGTCATGTCTGGATCCCCTCTGAATTTGATCTCTGCATAGGGATAGTCATCAAGAGCAATGAACTATCGTTTCCACCAATAGAAGAAATCCTCGTTGTAGGGTGGGGGCACCCTACCTCCCCTCTATCGTCTCATTCCCTCAGTCCACCATGTCATGGTTGGATCGCGAGGTCCTCCCAGAAGAATCATGACTCTATGTTCCAAACTTGGAACCCACTCGAGGAAGAAACTGCATAGGATAGAGGAAAACCCAAAATTCCTCTTACTCCCCTGTTTGCACTCTTTCAACTCTCTCTTCATATTTTCCAGTAGTGAGGTACACCAGTCATATATTGTGGGTCTTAATCACTCTACTGCATAGAACATGAGCCGCATCGATGCTTGGTGCAATGAACCTGAACCTAGGATCTCGGTCAATACGAGGACAAAAATATTGAGGCTGAGATTGTTTATCGCTCAGATATGGAGTTGAATCCCAACCTTTAGAGTCCCTGCTACATAGTGGGCTTCTATGTACTCCTCTATTTTCATTCCTCTCCCTGCTCCCCGTGATATGAGGTTTACAACCTCCCTAGCGTAATAATCCAGTCAAAAAGTAGATATCATTTACTTCAATCCTCAATGGTTTCCCATCGAGGTTGAATCTTTCACTCTCAGGGTCCCAGTAACCCACAAGCATCTCAAGCAACCTCGCTTGGGCCCTCATCCCTTTGAATGCCCAAAATTTATATAATCCATATCTATTCAAGGCCATTTGGGCCCTTAGATCTTGGTCCACAACAACATTGACCTCCTCATGCTCTCTTTCTCTCCATTCAAGCACCATCCTTCTAGAGAAAAGCCAAATCTTGAGTTAGCAACCATAGAAAGCATTGATTGCATGATTGTATACAATATGATTCACTTACAATCACATATAGGGCTGGGTATATGTCCCCTGTCATTTTCACAATCACGTATAGCCCATCGTATGCACGACCTGATAAGAGATAACTTGCGTAAACCAAATTTCACAATTTACGCCCTAAATTACTCAAAATTTGGAACCTAATTTAAAATTTTAATTCATTGGAAATGAAGAGGAAGGGAAGAAGAGTTACCTGGTCCAGACAGTTTCTGATTTCGTTTCCTGACACTCCCGCAATCACCTATTGAATCTCAAAGGTATTTTGGTGCAATTTTCACTATTTGGGTAAAACATCAAAATGACATAGTAATTTTTGGTTTTGTTACTATTTCTAACATTTTTTACCCACTTTCTATAGTTTTGAGTAATTTTTTCACCTAATGGACTAATATAAAAGTGGATTGATTTGGTTTTCTTAGTTTTCACCATGGATTCTTGTGGATTTCAATGTTATATTGATCGTTCATCGCAATGAATAGGTATTTTCATTACCCAGCATAGAGGATAGGGATCAATTCCATCATGAATTTTTTCATTACCCTATAACTATCTCTTTGTTTCCTTAGGTATGAACCCATTTGTTGTGACACAAAACCTTCTATCTACTGTAAGTAGTGTCGTTATCAAGTGGTAGAGGCTTACTAAACATGGGTTCCCTAGTTAGAGCCTCTGCTTCATTTGGTGCCCATGTATATTTGTTTCCATAAGACTGGAAGTCTCTCATAGATGATACATGACTTTATGTTGAGCCTCATTCCCCACTCATAAACATGCTACCTTATACACCGAGGACTCCCAACGGAGTTTAATTTAAGTTCTTTTCCAACTCCTTTTCAAAAAGTGAAAAGATTGACGAGTGAACTTGTCTCTTTCACACTCATAAATTGGATTTGAAAGGACATCTATTTGGAACAAGTTTGTCCCTTTTTCACAACAAGTAGACTAAATGACATATTTTTCCTTGTTTGTAAAATCCAAAGCTAAAAATACATATTTTTCCACATGTACGCATCTTGCCTACTGTACAACATGCATATACACAGGCTACACCACTACAACCCGTGTACATTGATATTTGTGCAACAAAATGAAAATTGATGTTGGGTTTCTATGTCGCGACAGGAGATCTATGATCCTTTCCCTTCCATATAATTGAAACATTTTGACTCAACCCTTCAGTTCCATTTTGAAGGCTATAAATGGGCGAATTTCGAGCTATGGAAAGAGGAGATAGAGTTCAACTTTGAGAGAAAAGTTACTCTAGAGAAATTATTTACTTCATATTGAGTCTGCATCCCTTTGTCCTTTAAGTCTGAACATAGTGTTTATCCCCCAAGCTCTTCCCTTATTTATTGAGAACCTCATTAGTTCTCTTTCATGATATTGCCTTTGGTGGAGGATTGAAGTGGTGGAGGCCCAACTGGAAGGAAATTAGTTTCTCGGTTTTGAACTGTGATGACATGGAAGTCTGTAACATTTTCACTTCTATTGATCATATATTAATAGAAATACTATTTTCACGTCCAATTGATATCTTGCAAATATTACATTATTATTCCATGGGTGTATTTGTCATGTTTATTAATGGATTATGTTATTGAATGTGCTAACATCATTTATTATCACCATGTTCTTTCTTTTCTTGGTTGTTGAGGACTAGTTGCAGGTATATTGCTTTGGGTCAAGTGCTCAATGGTGGACTTCATCGAACGTCTACACGAGGTAGGCCTTTTATCTCATCTTTCTATCATATTTGGTTACATAGCATACTTTAGAAGAGAGTTTATTTTTGTAGTCATTCTCATCTGTTGTGATTTACCCTAGCCATAGAGAGATTTTCCTCGTAACAAATATCAGGGAAGAGGAAAGAGGTGAGAAAATCCAGATCTAGAACCTGAAAACCTTCATTGCTTTGGATCAAAGCAGATGGATCCAAACATTGTAAACCTCTTGAGCTTGGAACTAGGATAGATAATCCTTCCAAGAGAGAGCTAGGCAGGGTGTGACATCCCCAAAAATAAAATATTTTTGAAATTTAAAATTGCTGGAAATTTATTCCGTTTTTAGTAAATTCGAATTTGCAAAATTTTTGCCATTTATGGAAATTTTGAATTTCGAATTTGGTAATTGTAATTAATTATTTTGACTATTGGGCAGAGACCTGATTTGAACCAACTAACTATTTGACTATGAAACTTGTATGGAAACATAATATTTTATATTGATTGCAAGAGGACAAATGGAACAACCATGTTAAATTTAGCTGACCATGACTCCATGAGTTGGGAACATGTTGGAACTACCTCTGGGTTGATTATTACAAGTAGAAAATCAGTGATTTGGCTATTGGCAGCCGCTGAAAATTAGGGATTTAGAAAACTACGAAAATTCCCAAGGGAGGTAAAAGACCTAAGAAAATGATAAATAACATATGAGAGGAGGTAGGACGCTGCCAAGTATGCTAGGAAAGGAGACTTTTGATTTACTTATTATTATGAACACTGCTTGAGTGTGAGGTAAGGGAAAAACTGTTGGAGCTGTAGGACATATATGAAGAGAAGCTTTTCTAGGTTCGCCCTCATGGATTCATGGTCAGGCTAACGGGTGAATTGGGCAAGTAGTTTGGATGCCCTCTTCTACGGTTGGGAGGAACATGGTTGTTCCCTTTATTTTTCAACGTATTATTTCAGATATGTTATTTCTATCCCTTCTCTGATTGAATGTTAAATGGTTACATACTTGATAGAATGTATCTGTTAGAAATAATATTAAGGACGAAATATCGAATGCATCCTATTGCAAACATTACACCTTTCTAGGATCTATATAACTATGACTAGCTCCTGAATAAATTAAAATAATAATGGTTTGGTTGTTGATCATACCTTCCACTTCAATCATATGTGATTCATATTCTTCTTCCTTGTTGTCTAGGGCTATGTAGATCCTTGGTACACTTGTTTCCATGTCCTCCACTATTTCTACCTGTTGAACGTTGTGGACAACTCTCACTTTTTCATTTCTATGGGTGCAATCCCTGTACCTATGATTTCCTTTACAACCCCAACATTCCATAGGTGGTTGTCTTGGAATTTTCCCACCTACTTTAGCCTTCTCGAGATCTCTAAAACCTATTTTTCCTTGAGGGATATTTCTGAAAAAGGAAGGCTTAGTTCCCTTCTTCCTCTAATCCATCTTGAATTTCTTCTCGTCTTCCCAAGCCTTGAACTATTATGTGCCCTACTCTTGGAGTGGCCTTGGGAGTGATGATGGTGTCTTCCAACACTCCTTGATTTCCTCTTCTCATCTGGAGACCTGTAAATTATTGATTTACTAGAGTCACTCTCCTTAGCCAATTTATTTTCTATCCTTTCCAGGCTCTGTATCAACTTTATGTTGAATTCTCCCTATTGTTCCCTGGATTTTGTGATCTTTTTGTTATTTCCTCTATGAGTTTGGACATGTTTATGCAATATTTCAATGATTTTAATCATGTTTCCCTCCTTATCTATCTCTTCTCCATGCCCATTGGAGTTTGATCCTTCAACCCCCAAATGATCATCCATTTTTCTAGCTTCATTCTCTCAACTGGAAGCATTGTGTGCCTCCTCCATTTCTCTACACTATGTGGTAATTCGGTTTGGTTCTAACAATCGGAACTCTACAAACACAATCTATATTCAACTAAAATTTGTCAGGCCATCGGTCCTTAAAAAATTCCATAGTTTTCATAAACCAATATGATTCAAGAAAACTTTCAGATTTCATTATGTGGTTCTCGAGTAATGAAGAATCCCTGCAGATATTTTCTTTCTAATTTCTGCATTGTTCTGCAATAATATTTTGGGCATTATCCCTTTTCTCTTAGCCCCCAACCCATGTGACCACATGTTGTGGCCAAGCGCTAGGTTGATAGGTTCTTATTCAAGACTTCGAGCCTCTGGATTCAAAAGTTTTCAAAGAAAATCATAACAAATATCTCATGGTTCTGGATTGAAGAACTCACGAAGTAGGGTGTATCAACAATCCACAACTACCCAACATCCAATGGTTGACACCCACTGTGGAACTTTAGGCATCTGAGCTCTGGGACTTCATAGCTTCAGAGCTTCAGGACTTCAGAGGATTTCACATATGCACAACCCCAACACCCCATACCATTAATCTCTGAACACTTCCATGTCACCTTCGGTGAGATCATTACGTCTCATCACCTCGGCATTACATAACTTTTGAAAGTTCCTCCTTTCATTCCCTTATGAAACATTCTTCCAGAGTGTCAAGTCTTTGGATTTCACAACTAGTGGCATGCGCCACTATGACCATTAGGGTCGTACCAAGCATACTCCAGAGGAGGTCCCCGTGGTGAAACATTAGAAGTGGACACATGGCCCACTTAGACAAGTGACACATGTCACGTTCCAAATGACATTTCAATCTTTGGCGGGTCTGAAACCCACTGATACATGGCACACATCCCATGGGTCCATGTCATTCCTTATGACATAATCATGCCACGTTACTCCAAAATTTTAGGCTTTGGAAGTTTTTACGCCTACTTCCTTCCAGTCTCTTGAATTCTGGATTTTCAGACTTCTTTACCCTTCAGGTCCACATAGTACAACTATCAACATTCCAAGTGGGGGCACATGGTAGGCATAGGAGAGATCCACATCACCTCTAGATGACATCATCATGAATCACTACTTCGACTCTTCGGGGCTTCAGAGCTTTGGGATTCAAGAGTTCTCACCTCTGCACACACTAATTCTCCTAAACATTGAAATCCTGAATAAGCCAATCTGCTGACACGTGTCCCTCTTGATGGACAGTCCAATTTAACTCTGGAATTCATAGCTTTGGGGGATTTCTCCATTCACGACTGTGTTTTTCCATTTTTAAATTGGCTTGATCCAACAATAAGGTTTCTCACCAGATCTACGATATAGATCTCCTCTGGGACTTCAGAGCTTCAGGCTTCGACCCTTCTCTTATTTTTGCACCTAACCTCACCAAAGTCGTGATTTCCAAAGGGCTTCCACTTTACCTCCTACACATTCTCTAGATCTAACGGTCATGAAGGATTCTACTTATCCTAAACAAATCCTATGACCCAAACACCATGAATGTCGTGATTTCTTTCTCTATGTCCATTTCTTGAAATCATTACGCCTCATGTGTTCCTAAAAAAGTCCAAGTGTTCTTTCAACACCCTTCTAGCACTTTCTACTTCAAAATTCTCTGGACTTCCTACTCCAAATTCTCATTCGTGGCCCCTCCAGGTTCCAGGTAGGAACCATGGGCTCTGAACTCTAATTTTGTCCATTTCAACAACAATTATTTTCTGAAACTTTTTCTTCAACTTCCACTAACATGGCCCATCCAGGATCAGTGTTGAAACCATGGCTCTGATACCAATTTGTAACATCCCCATCCACCAACAGGTCGGGAAACACCACTACTCATACACTTCACTTAGCTCTAATAACAATTTGTAACGTCCCTAGCCACCAATAGGTCAGGCAATGCCATAGAGGAACACACACACACACATATATAACATGCATTTCTAATGAATTTAAAACAAATAACACAGAATTACTGCTACCATACAGACTCAAATGGAATTGACAGTAAATCCTACATGCAACAGAACACATGGTAACATTTAAATAATCACAGACACGCATAACATACATAATTAAGCACAAAAATGATACTTATCTTTTAACTAGAGAAAAACCACCAACTGTGTGCAAACCTTCCACAAACCTCCTAGCCTTAGACCACACTGCTCATCACTCTCAGTAGTAGGTCACCCCTGAGCTGGGAATAAAGTCCACCAAGCAAGGGATTCCTAAGCTAGGAAAGGTCGATAAGAAAGTCACATAGTTTAAGAGGAAGGATTCTCTCCTAGGAGCCACTTATGCCCACTACTCATAGACTCTCATTCCCCACATGCCTGTCCCACCCTAGGAGTATACACCTTCACTGTGACATAGTTCATCAGCTGCTCCACCTCCCTTATCTTGGGCTTCAACAATCGACTGAGAAATAATTCTTAGAGCTCTATAGCAGCTACGGGACTCCCTCTAGGAGAAATCACTTCATCCATATGCTCTCTCACATTGATAGAGTTGCTCACAAGCCTTGACAACTCACCTCTTCAAATCCCAATAGCTAATTCGGGTAAGGAAATGGATGACTCAATATATTACTGAGGTGCACAATGGCCACGGGTTCAACAATGGAGGAAATGGTTGGCTGTGTGCTTGCTCAATGTGTGAGTGAACTCATGAGGAGAGATGTAGTAGACTGGTCTAGCATAGCGAAGATGGTGAGAGCATGAGATCCAAAACTGTCTTTGTGTGAAACTCCCTGCATGTGTGAGTGAGTGCCCACCCCATGCATCGCCAAACAACAATAATTTCCTGCTTAAGTCTCCATGTGCCTAAGACAACACCTGTCACTCATGAAGCATGTTCCTTTCCTTTTGGAGGTCACCTTTCCTCCCGAAGGAACTTGGGATAAAAACATATCCTTTTAAACAACTTTTAGAATAATAATAAATTATTCTTCTCTTGGACTTAAGCACATAGACTTAGCCCCTATTTCCAAACTCTCATCCCTCTCTCCCTTACCTAGTCTAGTGGAGTTTAGTCCCCCATTCTCTTTTATCATGGTCACCCTACACACAATGATGTTTTTATATTAATAATATGAATATTTACATGTACAAAAAAATCTCTTGGCCTTTAACACCTAGGATCCCTTGCCTACTAACACACAATCCTACCAGCTTATAATTTCTCATTTCACCAATGTACAAAACATGTTTACAATTCATAATACAACTCGGGAACCTCCTAGCGATATTACATAAACCCTTTGCTATGAGAAGAGAAAGAAGAGGGGAGAGAGAGAAACCTTTTCTAAGGCCCCTTTTCGAAGTGAAAAAAGGTGAGGTTGCACCATTAATGAGCACTGAAAAGGAGATTGAAGAAATGTAGGCCATCACCCATTCGTTGAAAGGAAACTCAAACCCTAAGTGCGTGAGAAGAATCCTTATGAAGGACTAGTTTACACGATCATATGCTTTTGAGAGGTGAATCTTCAATATTGTCTCTTGATATATAGAGGCCTTTAGGCTGTAAAGGTCCTCTTGAGCCACCCCAATAAATTCATGAATTTGACAACCTTCCAGAAAGACAAACTATTCTTAAGATATAGAGTCTGATAAAATAGGTTTTAACCACCGAGCTATAATTTTTTCCATAGTTTTATAGATGCAATTGCATACAAAAATATGCTTAAACTCATCAAAAGTTTGAGATGAAAGGGGCATGTATTCGCCCATTCTTTCTATATTCCTCAACAAATTTTAGAACATTAACACCAATAAGCTCGTAGAAACCAATATAAAATTAAATTGTCCACCCATCTGGCCCCAGGCTATTATCTTTCTGGAAACTTGGAACATTTATTTGAGCTCAGCTTCAGATACTTCAAAAAATAAATCTTTATTTCCCTCCTCATCCATAAATATGGGTAAAAAAAGGGCCAATAGGACAATATCAATGATATTAGGTCTTGCCTCAGACTTGAAAAGTGTTTGGAAATGATTTTTTCCCATCTGGGCAAGACCCTCAAAGGGAGAAACTTCAGGTCCCTCCCGATCCTTGAGTTTCCATATGGTATTTGAAGTTTTACAACCTTTTGCATAATCTTGGAAGAATTTGGTGTTCTCATCCCCTTTGTCTAGACAGATAGCTTGACTCTTCAGCCTCCAGGAAACCTCCTGGTTTGCTATAAATTTCCTCCTTCGAGTCTCAAGAGACTTTATGTTATATCGGGAGGATGCCAAAGAAAAACCAGCATTAGTATATTGATGGATTTGATAAACTTGGGATTCAATTTTCCTTATTTCTTGCTCATCATTTTTCCTCTTCTCATGAGCCCAAGGGATCACCAGCTAATTAATTATTTTAATATTTTATGCAAATTGAACTACAAAATATTGGCCATTACCTGCATCATAACAAACCCAATTATCCTTTACAAGGTTCTGAAAAGTCTCATCAGAGAACCAGGTGGAATTGAATTTGAAGGGGAATGTAGGTTTTTTAGGAACCCTTTGATCTCCAACCAAACCGACAAGTGATCATAGTTTCCCCCAGTGCCAATCCATTGATGGAAATGAAGGGGAAGCTCCATCATTTTTTTTGAGACCAAGAATCTGTCTAACCATTTTTCCACCCAAGAATCCTCGGTCTGCATGTTCCTCCAAGTAGGAAGAAGCTTTCGTGGAGAAATATCCAAAATACTGTTTGTTGACAACTTATGAGTGAAAAAGAGAATATTGTTGATTAGGGCAGGTAGTCGGGCCCCAAAATTTGGCCTCCCCAAAGAAAAATTTAGTTCCCCACCCATAATGTGATTATCAACCATGAGAAAGTCTATCCTGAGAAGAGAGTCCCAGAAAGTGTCCCTCTCAATATAAGGACCATACACATTTAAAAACCTAAATTCCAAACCCACACCTTCCTCCAGAACATCTACTGAGATATAGGAGGCCAAGGCCCAATAATTCAAAATATTAACGAAGTGGGGGTGACACCCAATCGCCAAACCCCCTAACCTTTCATTTGCATCAATACCCATGAATTTCCATCCATGAAGAAACATTTCTAGTTTTTGAGTCAGAAGTACTGCATATGCCATCATTTCTTAGATAAGAATAACACTAGGCTAATAAAGAGTAACTAGTCACTTCAGGGCATATTTCTTCTGGGGGATCCCCAGAATCCTATAGTTGAATGTGAGAAATTTCATGGGGGAACGCCATCAGGGGTGTTCACTTCTCTAAGATCCCCAAGAATAGACCATTGCCTTCTTGAGGCAATGTTGAGTAAATCTCGATTTTGATCCTTTGAGAAATGGGAGATACGACCACAACCCTTCTTTGGTTTATGGGAGTCAGGATTTGTGCCTATCTCATAACCACTCACCAAAGGGGCCAAGACGAACCTGCTTCAATGTTGAAAGAATATTTCCCTTTCCTCAGAGCTATCAACAGAAGGACCATCAAAAGATTGAGAATATGGGGATCTAGGAGGGGACGTTCAGAGAAGGGAACATGAATTAATGGGTGGAAAGTTGGAAGAGGGGGAAAGAGAGTCTTCCCATTGAGCCAAAGTATTATGGAAAGAGAGATCTTGAAGGGATAGGGAAGAATCAATTTTGAGAAATTTAAAAGCATGAATCAAACCATTAATACAAGCAGGGATAGAAAGGTGCATACCTGGGAGAGATCCATAAGGATCTTATAAGGCATACTCCTAAGGAGAAACATGCATTACCACAGAAACAATTGGGAGAACTAGAGATAAAGCCTCCATTGAAGAATTTGATCCCATTCCCCAAGTCCCATTGAGAATACATTAGAGCATGGCCCAACGAGCTGGAGTTACATGAGGAAGTGGAATGAGAGCTAAATCTCATGCTTTCCTTTGGCCTCTAATGCTTCCTGGGCCTAGAGGGGGAAGGGTTTTATGAGCTACCCTTGAATGGAAAAGTACAATCTTTGACAATGTTACCATGTTCATGGAACCACCTATAAAGGCACACCTTCATAATCCAGAATCTAAACCTGAGTTAGACCCCTGTCTTTAATGTTTAAATATTTTCTCAAACACCCCAAATGTTTAGAGAGACAAGAATACGGGCCACCAACATCTCCCCAAACTCCAAAAATAACATGTTTTCATCTATAAAATTCCCCAACATATTTTCGATAGCATGAAAACACTTGACAAACCAAAGATGAGGCGAAAGATCGAGAAAACACACCCAAATAGGGATGGAATCCAACCATTCATTAGAAGCATCAGAGGTAGTATCCCACATTTTTTTGGAGGACCGAAGAAGAATCAATAAACAAATTCCTCTAAAGAATAATGTTTTCCTGAGAAACCTCTACAAATTTGATCATAAACCACCCCTAGAGAGATAAGAGATCTTCAGGGGAGGGTTAAAAATTGAATCCAAAGAGGAAATTTCCCACACCTTAAGGGTTTTCTCACTAAAATTACGACCATAAGATTTACTAATAATAATTGTATTTGTCATCTCAACAACTTCAGCCATAGATAAATCTTCTCCTAAAATGATATTTGTGTCCTCTTGAGAAATTTCTACACATTTAGTTTTCCTTCAATGCATGGAAACATAAATATTGGACAAAGGAATTGGATGGGTTAAGGGTGTTGCAACTCCTGAAGGTCCCCCACAATCACCATCCCAACCATTTAGGTTTGTGGGGAGGATATTTGGAGCAATGGACCCTTCTGAATGAAACATATGACCTTGAACATAAATTGGGATCAACCCAATATCAGGGAAGAGGAAAGAGATCAGAAAATCCAGATCGAGAACGTGAAAACCTTCATTGATTTGGATCAGGGTAGATGGATCCAAACACTATAAACCTTTGGGGCTTGGAACCAACATAGATAATCCTTCCAAGAGAGAGTTAGGCAGGGAGGGCTCCGAAAATAACCAAGATACATGATTCGAATGCATAGAATACAAAGGAGCCTATGAATAGGAGGTGGGAGAGACCCCTTGAGATGAACAAACCCCAATGACACCTAAGTGAGGCAGAGAAGATAGATCCAGAAATTGAGAGTAAACGAAACCCAATTCTGAACCCTCAGAAGACAAAGTCTCGAGCACTGGACGTAATAATGAGCCAACAAAAACTACATCAGAAACACGATAAGGAGAAAAAATTTGAGAAAATATCCTACTATGATCCTCCATATTAGCCTCCCAAAGACACAAATCCAAGAGAAACAAGGGAGGTATTCCAACTAGTTGTTCCCAGGCTAATAATTCTGAATGGTTCGGTGAATAGTTTGCCTCATTGTCATATATCACCATATTTTAAAGGTAGACAACCACATAACTTGCCAGAAAGGAACAAGAACGAGGATTCGAGCCTGCAAAATCAACTAAAGGGGAAGACACTCTAATAAAAAATATTATATACAAATATAAATATAAATTTAAATAATTAATAATGTAAAGATACATTATAATGGAGAGACACCTTAATCAAATGACATGTCTCTTACTGAAAATGCACCCCATTTAGGTTTATATATGGGGCCCTCATTTGTAATCATATCATATTCAATCTCTCATATTTTATATATAATATTTTTATCCTAAATTAATTCATTTATTTTATTGGACAAAAAAATTGGGTATTCTATGTATCAACTAGCTTGGTTGGCCCCACACACATATTCATAAGGAGGACTCCATTATTATTTATAGTTAACAAGAGAGCCCTAACCATAACAACCTTTTAACTACCTAATGGACATTATTTAATGAGGCCAAATAATATTGATTCAATACTAACTACCATAGAGGGACTTATTTAATAATAATTAACATAGTGGGCATGGTCCACCTTACAGTAAATTTCCTACACTATTATTACTCTAGTGGGCCCTTTGGCCTCCAATTACTCCCCTAAGGAGGATCCTCATAAGGATATTATACAATTGGGATTATATTATTAAGGGACATTTCTTATAGTGTTAAGACTATCACAATGATTAGGCACTTGATGTATAAGCACAATATCACTAACTTTAAAGACAAAATACTTCTTAACATTGCTTCAAATTCTAGTCAAAGTCACTTTACACTTAAAAACACTATCATGGCTAAACTAAAATAGAAATTATGGTGTAATGAAGAAATAAAGTATCAAAAAAATAAAGGTACTATAAAGAAGTCATTAGCTCCAATGTACACCACCAAAAACATATTTCTATTATAGTTATCTTAAGAAAAAAAATCAACATTCTTAAAATAAGAACTAACTATATGGGCTTCATAATCCTAAAATTTTATGGGATAAAATAATTTGTTATCTTTGTGATAATAAGAGGGCCATCCTCCACCCTCTTAAATAGTCAACAAATGTTGATATCTCAATTTCAAAATATTTGTAACACTACCCATTTCCATTACTTGTTGACTCAACAAAACTACGAATCCTCAGGAAATCAAATATTTGTATCGTAAAAAATGAATTTAAAGAAAAAAAAATTAATTCCTTATCATTTTTTCTCAAGGTAAAGTTGGTCTCATTGGACTCTAATCATCACCATCATATTGTCAATCTAGTTGGAGTTAGTAAAAGTCAGTAAGGCTAAATAGAGAGTGGACTACAAATGGTAGTTTGTGGCTCTGTTATTAGGGAGTAATAGAAGAGGAAGCCCTTTAGAATATCAAAACCATCCTTTAGAATATCAAAACCATCATAAATATGGTGTTACTATGAGATTGAGAAAAATAAAAAGTTGGATTACTAAAAAGAGGTCATCTATCCAAACTTGAAGATCAAAATTATGTCCACACTGTTATTAGTCTCAAGAAGAAAAGAAATATTGCAAAAATAAGAACAAAATCCTTAAAAGATAACGAGAAAAAGGAATTTGTAAAGTTTACATTTTCAACAAACTAGAAGATGACAAACATTTTGTCTTAGGTTGCATAACCAACATGAATATTAAAACTAATTTCAAAACATTTGTATTAGCAATAATATTTTTAATATGTTAACCCATGAAGACCAAAATGAACTCGGTAATTTAATCAATAAAAATAAATAATTAAGTTTTGTATATTAAGTTTAGATAAATGAATGCTCATCTCAATGGAGAGACGCACCATCTTTATTGTCATAATCATTACAATTTGACCATATAATTAACCATATTTTAATATGGTATACAATATCATTACCATTTAATATGATATGGTTACGATGTGGTAGATTATATAATCTCTTTACTTGATCACTCAGTTGCTTGTGACACTATTGGGTTTAATACGATATATTTACTATGTGGTTGACCATATAATATCATTACTCGATGGCTTGGTCACTTGCAGTAAGTTTATCCAACACCTACATTCACCTTACAGCATAGGTGAACACACATTGTTATTGGTCCATCCATTACCATCTTCTTTGTTAATCCCCATCACAATTCAACTATTTAAGCTAGTTATAATAGAACAATCACAGAGGATTCACTCAATGAACTTGTGTCATATCACATTCATTAGTGGGATATTAAAGAATAACCCCACTTTCACTAAATATTGATAAATCCCCCGCAAACGCCTTTTGTTGAACCCCCTCCCAATACATATGTACAATTTTAAAAACCCCTATTTTTTGTGACTGCCAAAATTAACAACTATTCATGCACATACTCATGTGACACATAGTCGTGTTATCTGAATTCTACCACTATAACCTCCAGGCATGCAAAGAAGGTCCCTCATGTTGCACACAAGGTATGTCTAGGGTTCTAAACCTATGACTCTACATAACATAATGCCTTAATGGTACACTCCATCATAGACTGTTCTACACCCGAGGGGCTAAAAAGATCCCAATTTTTTCTAGATATCCTAAGTATCCATTTTTTTAATGGAATTTTTAATTCCCCTTTTTATTTCTACACCTAGTATGCAAACACAGTGAAACTTTATATGGTCATAAATAAAAAATAAGCAAATAAGTGCACCAAGATTCCAATATAGGGATATGCCACTGTAATAAGATTGTGGGATATTGTTGATGGGCAAAATTGTTCGTCCGTCAACTGGGAGAGTGGAACCGGTCCGGGGTTGTCTAAATAACCCAAGCCGTTTGGAATGGACCACCCTGACGAGTTTAACGGCTCCGTTGGCTTCTCTAAGGTCTCCTAAGAAAACCAAAGAGAAAACTAATCTGAATTAACTAATCTAACTAAACTAATAAACAAATCAAACTATCTACTGAAAGAAACTAAACTAATTACAACTAATAAAACAAACTAAACTAACTAACTAATATGCTAATCTAACTAAAACAAATTACCAAATTAAATTAAAACTAAATACTAACTACTCTAACTATTATATACTATCGACTAACTACAATTATAATAATTCAAACCAACTATCTAATTATCAGTTACGATATTTCTTATTCACAAATGTACACTATGAACAACCTACATATTTGATTAAAACCTGCAAAACTCATGTATATTTTTCCCTAAGACAACCAAGGATCTTTTTTGATCTTTTGTATTTTATGAAGAAGAAACAAACATTACTAAAATTAAATGATCTAATATATTTACTAAAATTAAACAATCTAATATAAATCTAATTAGGCTTATATCTAAATTAAACTACTTAATGAAACAGTAAACAAAATACTAATTGACCTGGAAACGCTCCAAGCCTACCCTATGTATGATGACTTCTGAGCTGGTTGGAGGAGAGAAACTCACACCAGTTAGTCCTTAAGATTTTCGTAAACGATCAGCTATGCTGCTCCTTGAAGTATGTTACAGGACAAACAAGACATGAAAGAAATCATAACAATCTTATGATTACAAATTTCTGCAATAAGGGAAACCTATTATGCAGAAAACTTATATATTACAATTCAATTTATGAAGAAGGCAAAGCTATCATTCACAAACTGAACTAACAATTCTTATGTCTTTTATCTATTTGGAAGAGACAAGATATGGATAACAGTAATAAAATTATATCATTTGTATTCAATTTAGATAGCAAAAGTAATACTAAACCATAAACAAAGTGATATACAAAACATGG
The DNA here is from genome assembly GCA_900067695.1 of Picea abies. Lineage (NCBI taxonomy): Eukaryota > Viridiplantae > Streptophyta > Pinopsida > Pinales > Pinaceae > Picea > Picea abies. Next base: position 7,362 of record CBVK0101272206.1, on the reverse strand, counting down.
AACAAAGTGTTGATATATTGAGAAGCTAAAGCTATGACAAAACACCAATTCTGCTCCAGTTCGTGATAGAACTCCATATCCTTGTTCTCCCGCAACTGAGGATGAACATTATTACAAAAATCATAAGTATATATAGGTTTCTTCACAAGGTAAAACTTCCTTGTGGATAATATCAAATAGTTTTACATATCCTGGGAGATATCCCAAAATCACCTAAACTAAGCAAATAAAATGCAAGTAGAATCTATAAAACATCCCCTAACTGCTCATGATATTTATTGCCAATTCGAATTTTCCTGCAATAGAACACAAAGATCAAGTTAGAAGGATATTTCATCAAGAAAACAATAAAAAATTGACTCTACAGACTTAGCTACAGAATCAGATGATTCTGTAGCTAGTCAAGAATAGCAAACAGGACCAGATATAATCAAATAAAATCAAATTGAATAATCTCTGAAAATGAATTACTAATAACTCAAATGAAACTATCATTTAAATTAAATGCAATCAAAATAAATGCAATCGAAACAGAGTGGGGAATGCTCTGTTTTTAGTTACCACAAAACATGGTCAAACTTTGATAGGCCTGTTTTGAATTAAACAAATATAAACAGTGAATCGAATCAAATGAGATACGATGTAATCGTACTTAATACAACCATAATCGAACATGATAGTAACCATATCAAATAATATTTTCCACAACCTAACTATAATCGATATCATTTGAACACCAAATATATGTCACATCTGTAGCAATATTTCATGTCGTTTCAATCAACAGGCTATAGAAATTAAGCACAAGATTCATTCTGTTGTGATCACATATGGGAAGGTTGTTACGATATACATCAAAACAAAACATGCGTAACAGTATTGACCAAAACCACCATAGATTTTATTTGTTGGCTGTGACATAGTCAAGATCGAACAACAATAATGATAACCATAAGCTAGGCTGTCAATCAAATAAAATCGGGTCTGAGCCAATTATAGAGCATGATCATTTTGTTTTACAAATTCATTCATAACTGAAAATACACTGTTGTTCCAATTCACAAAAGAACAGGGTCGACTGACCATAACGAATTGACTGGCTGGAAGTTGGATAATTGTTACGATTTGTATCAATTCAAAAACCTTTTTTTTTTAAACAAAATCGAAACCATATACAGACTGATCAAAGCCATTTCAGATCATAGCATAAATCATGTCATCAAGATTTGAAATGCAAAACAACTTGTCTATAATAGATGCAACAGAACATTCAATCGCAACTAATTTAAAACAATCAAATCCACATTATAACTAATAGAATCAGGACCAAATCCAACACCAAAATTCGATTTACTAAAACAAGTTATGTACAGCAATGCATGTTTATGTAATAGAGAAGATCGATGATGTATACAGAGTTTACAAATGTGCCATATAAATGAGTGAAAGTTATACCAGCGAAGTTGCTGAGTCTATGCCAATTTCGAATTGACAATTGCCGTGGCTGACTCGACATTCTTGAATAGAATTGAACCTATTGTTCGTTGCTTCTTGTTAGTGGGTTGCACCTTTGCATCATGAATGGTGAGTTTGGCCACTTGTTCTTCCAGGGCATGGATTCTGGATTGCAACATCGACACGTCTAAGTAGTATCTCTCCAACCATAACCCACACTGATCGCAAGGTGGAACAGCTGGTTGAGTAGATGGGGGTTTCGATGATTCACCGAGGGTTCCTCGAGGTAGTTCAATACCAGGAAAATTAGGATCATGCCGTAGACAGGGTGGCAAATTCTTGACAAGGTCGTAAGGAGGTTTTTCACACAAGCCTTCCGACTAAGGATACTCGTCGGTGAGAAAACGTTCAATCTCTGAATCAGAGTCTTCGCTAACCACGATAGGCTCTGATTTGGCAGGGGGTTTGGGTTTATTTCTCTCCATGCGAGAGATTAACCTAGCATTTTTCTTGCCTTTAGAATTAGCACCAGTTTTAGCTTTAGGCTTTTTGGTTGCGGGTTTATCAATTTCAACCTGTTTAGTCACAGCCATAGGCAAATTCGTAGGTGGGTCGGGTAGAGGTTTGGGTAGCAAAACGTTGTAAGGCACAGGGGGAATAGGCTGGGTTTCGGTTACCATAGGTTTATCAACCTGCGGAGGGTCCAATTCTTCGAAGCCATTATGACTGAGAAAATCATCCCAACAATCACGACGTAACCCTAACTCATAAACCATAATCATTTTAATCAACCACAAATGGAAGAGGCTGGTATCGGCCTGGTTACGCTTGTACCTTTTCACCATTTTGAACAAACTTCTATGTAGGTAGTGGGGCATACTAAGCTCGAAACCCATAAAACTCATCAATAGACGAAGGTGAAACAAGAAAACGAACCCGTACCTGCCCTCACAAGTAATGAATTGCTTGATTATCATCAGCAGGTCATGCCAGCGTGGTTTTAACATTTTTGCAGGCAAACCTCTGTAGCATGAGTTCACCATCCGATATTGGAAAAGCAATGTCCATGGGACATCATCAACCTTGCAACTCTTCGACCACTTCTATCCAGTAACAGGCAGGCTAGTTGCCGAGCTAAGAAACTGTTCATTAATTTCAAGTTGGACATCTCCAACTTTGGCTCGGCAGCCATCGAATGATAACGCAAATTGTCGAGCCATGATAGGGTTGTAACCATCGAACTTCTTTATAAACGGGAGCCACCCAAATTTCTCCAGGTCGCTATAAGCACCATCAAACATCAGTAATTCTTGGCACCCGTTGGGCTCAGCCCTTACGATAGGAACCATGGCTTCTATGCATGATAGGGTTTGGTTTGATCAATACAATACGCAGGAGGAAAAAAGATAGGGCTTAATAGCTGCAAGCACTCAAAGGGGAGTGAATCAATGTAATGCATGCGAAGGTGGTGGGATTACCACCACCATGCAGTGTATTAATGGTTGGGTACAACGCTTTCCCATCAGTAATCATAACATTTAAAACATATTAATCGCCCAACCCAAATCGGTGTATAACCATATCAACGTGCCATCGATCAAACGTAGAACAAATACCATATGTTATATTCATGCGCCAAGTGTATAGTTCGATCCAACATGAAATCCAAAGGTTTTACCAATGTGACAAGTGTAAAACATTGCCACTCAAATATGAAATCAAATTGATATATGACCCATGCGTTTGTTTAGCATAATCAAAGTGTAAAAACATTGCAACCAATGACTTTATGAAATCGATGAGTTAAGGAGTTATGATAGTGAAGATCACATCATATAAGACAAGATCAACCATGACCCTTATAAAATCCAATATAACCCATAACTTAACATGTTCAATACTTTACCAAAGAAATCAAGTTGCGCAATCAAAGTGAATGGATATAGTTTGAAAATCATATCAAATAAGCAGATCATGACAGTCCAAGTAACGATGGAGGGGTTTTCACACTTTCAGTTGTGAAAACTGAATCGAAACCAAATTGCAATTGTCGCAAAAATGAAACAAATGTCTAGTTGCAAAATGCGACGATGACTTGTTGTTTAGGAGACAATAGGTGTAGGCAGCTTTTTAGGGCAATCAAAAAAAAATTGAATTGGCTGCCAATAGATATTAAGGTTGGATGTATTGCATGAAAACTTGTTGGTTTGGTGTGTATGAAATTTTTTTACTACATTCATATTATATGCACCAAGATTCTAATCATCCTTTTCTTTATTGCAACCTCTCCTCAAGTTGATAATACCAAATCCAAAACTTTAGAAAACCAATTCATTGTGTAGTTTTCAAACAATAAAAAAAGTGAAAAATCAAAGTAGTAATATGGATTTGCACTCCAATTTGGAACTTGTGGAATGTTGTAAACATTGGTTACCTTCAGAATGATTCTTCAATGTTAAAAACATATCTTTAATAGTAATCTCGAAATATATCTAATAAAATTTTAATAAATATAGTCCAAGGGTTAACTTAATTGGTTGTTGCTAATGTTACTAGGTATTTGGTAGATCATGACAGTCCAAGCAGATCATGACAGTCCAAGCAATGATGGAGGGGTTTTCACAGTTTTAGTTGTGAAAACTGAATCGAAACCAAATTGCAATTGTCACAAAAATGAAACAAGTGTCTAGTTGAAAAATGCGATGATGACTTGTTGTTTAGGAGACAATAGGTGTAGGCATCTTATTAGGGCAATGAAAAAAAAATTCAATTGGCTACCAACAATGGCGACACACTGGGAGAAGAAGTTATCTCTGTCAGAAGAAATGAATTCAGATCAGGACAGCAAAGAAAAATTTCAACTCAAAAACAACAACCAGAAAATCGTACCAACATCAACATTTACCATTTTTTCCAGCTATGTTTTAAAAGATGTGAACCAATAACAGTCTTAAGATCAGCAAGTCATGATTTTTATGATAAAATATTCAATACTATTGGCATGGCCACTGCTGCCAACAGGCGTCCATAGCCTCGACAGGGTTGCCATTTAACCCACTCGGACATCTGTATCCTGTCAAGAAGTTCTAGATTAGAATAAAGGACTTTTCAAAGAGGTTTCTTATATTTTTACAGATTTTCTTTTTACTCGACATTGCTTCGCTACCAGCGGGCCTATTCAGTACTCCGGCGAAGTTGTCTTGGTGCCATGCTTGAATTTACCCCCTGCCAGCGGACCTGTTCAATATCCTGGTGGGTTTACAAACACTTCCCACAGCTCATATTAATATTTTTATTTTGTTTTTCTTTTATAAATAGCTGAGCGGGGTGACGCTGAAAATTCTTGGTATTTTGTCATATTTTTTCAGACCTCATCATAATTTTTTAATACTATCCTTCATTCAGCTCCAGAAATGTTTTATTTCTAAAACAACTTACTACGACAGGGAGACATCCTTTTGAGTCATTCCTTTATGGAAAAGGGACAACATAAAAAGATAAAGATAATCATGACAAACTTCACTCAGAGATCAAAATTAGTAAACTTCTTTCAAACAAAATTTTCCAACATCATTTTCATTTTTTAGAAATATATCACTGATGTTTGTACAACCTTTTAGAAGTTATTTCAGCGAAGAGATTTTCCCATGGTCTCTGTCTGAATGGCTCAGTACACAATCATGCATATGTTTTTAAAAAAACACACCAAACTGATCAATCAAATCAAAATCAAAATGAAAACAAAGGCAAAAACGAAAGGAAATATTTACATAGTATACAAGGATAGAAATCAGGCAAAGTATCTTTTCAGGGCTTGGCCATTCACCGGGTAGGTGTCAGGCTGTCCTTCAAGATTCTACAAATGAAAAAGAACTAGGACCCAACTTTTCAGCAATCAAAAGTGGCCCAAGCCATAGATTTTGAAACTTGGTGTTTTCACCCTTCCCTTCGTGTGGTATGTCCCACTTTAAGACGAGATCGCCTACTTCAAAATTCCTATCAGAAGCAGAATTAGAATCGAACCAGCTTTTAATCAATTGTTGATGTTGATCTAATTTACGCTTGGCTTGGATTCTTACTTCTTCCAACTTCATCAAAGCGTTAATACAACTTTCTAAAGGGGGACATTCTTCTTCTTGAACTTTTTGTGACAATTGGAGCGAAGGAAGAAGAATATGAGGAGGCAAAATGGCTTCTCTTCCGTAAACAAGAAAAAAGGGGGAATTACCTATAGCGTCTTTGGGTGTTACTCTATCATCCCACAGTGCATTAAGTAGTGCGTTGTGCCAGTTCTTGTGATTTTCAGCCACGGTTCTCTTGATAACCTTGATCAAGTTCTTGTTTGTTGATTCTGCTAAGCCGTTGCCCTGGGGGTAATAACTAGCGGAATACTTTAGCCTTATTCCTTTTTCTAAGGCGAACTCAGTCATTTCAAGAGAAGAAAAGTACGAAGCATTATCAAATACTAGACAATCAGGGATACCAAAATGGGTGATGATATTCGAATTTAGAAAGGCGATCACCTGACTTGTGTTAACAGTTCTTAGCACGGAGGCTTCAGACCATCGAGTAAAGTAATCAGTGGCTGTCACAATATACTTGTGTTGTTGTGAGGATGGAGGATTAATAGGACCAATGATATCAAGGCCCCATTGCTAGAAAGAAGAATCGACTGTAACGGGCTGCAAAGGGAAGGCTAGTTTTTGCAATCGCCCTGACGCTTTCTGACAAATGATACATTTTTGGCACAAGGTGTGGGCGTCTCTAAAAAGTGTTGGCCAGTAATAACCAGCTCTTAAGACTTTATGAGCAGTGGTATCACCACCGAAGTGACCACCAGCTTCTCCTGCATGCAACTCAAGAAAAAATTTCTCTGCTTCGTCCTTCTCAAGACAACGCATCAGTACGCCATCAAAATTATGACGAAATAGTATACTGTTAACTAGATGAAAGGAGGCAGACTTTAGTCTCAATGCTCTTCTCTTGGCAGGGTCAAGGTGATGGGGTGCTGATCCATGTTGAAGACAGTGTCTAATATCATCGTACCAAGGACTCACTAGGTTTTGCGTGCAACAAATCAAACTGTGATCGTGTTGTTCTAGGATTGACATATCACTATCTTCTTGTTGTTCAGTTTCTGAATCAACTACCAATTTACACAACCCTTGGCCTCTCATGATCTGAGCTGGAGTGATTTCTAGGTCATACTCCTGCAAGGAGGTGACCCAGTTGGCTCTTTTCTCTCCTAACTCTTTTTGCACTAACAAGTTCCTAATGACAGGGTAAGGGACAATGACCTTCGTCCTTGACTTCAAATGAAGGGGTAAGGGAAAAAGTATAGAGCGTAGAATCTTTAGAGAAATCAGGGCTCATGAGAGACAGAGCTTCTATTATGGCCTTCTTTATAGCATTGAAATCTTGGTTTTTTGTGGGACCCCAGTGATATTGGGTGTCTTTCTTAATTAGGTTCTGGAGAGGCCTGACCATTTCGGAGAAACTGGGGACAAATCTTCTCACGAAATTAATCTGGCCAAGGAAAGACTGCATAGATTTCTTGGAGGTAGGTGGAGGAAGTTTAGCGATGACTTGGGTCCTCTTGGGGTCAATAATCATTCCATCACTAGACACAATGAATCCTAGTAGTTTACCTTGTTCTACTACAAAGATGGACTTCTTAGGGTTCAAAGAGATGTCGTATTTACGACATCGTAGCAGAATGGCTCGTAGGTGATCTAGATGATCGTCTTTGTTTTTGGAATAAACGGTCACATCATCTAAGTAGACTACTACGGAGTGATTGATCAAACCTCGGAAAGCAATATCCATTGCTCTTTAAAAGGTAGCACCAACATTAACCAATCTAAAGGGCATTTTGCGATAAGCATAAGTGCCCCACGGAGTACGGAA
>CBVK0101272204.1:0-12461 GCA_900067695.1 Picea abies | reverse complement strand
GTGCATTTTCCATATTTTCACACCATTAATAAATTGTTCATTAAGGATAATTTTTCCATTCCCATTATTGATGATCTGTTGGATGAACTCCAGGGTGCATTTTTCTTCCAAAAATTAGATCTTCACTCAGGCTATCACTAGATTAATATGAATGAAGAAAATATTTCAAAGACCGCTTTCCAAACTCATGAAGGCCATTATGAATTCTTGGTAATTATTTTTGGACATTGCAATGCCCCATCTACCTTCACAATTTTCATAAATAAAATCTTGAAGGAATACCTTCAGAAGTTTTTTCTGGTTTTCTTCGATGACATCCTCACTTACATCCACACTTGGGATGTCCATCTACACTATGTGGACAAAGTACTACAATTGTTACACGAAAATCAATTGTTTGTCAAAATTTCCAAGGGCTGTTTTGGCACAAGCGAGGTTGAATATTTGGGACACATTGTGGGTCATCATGGAGAAAGAGTGGACCCCAAAAAGATTCAAGATATGTAGGATTGGATGACACCCATGACCTTGAAACGCTTTCGGGGTTTGTTAGGCCTCACAAAATATTACAGGAAATTTGACCACCATTATGGAAATATTTCCCAACCATTGGAAGAACTTCTTAAGAAGAATTCATTTCATTGGACACCGACAACAGAACATGCATTCACCAATTTAAAGCAATCCATGTGCACTACCCATGTCTTAGTAGCCCCTGGTTTCAACAAAACTTTTGTTGTGTAATCTGATGCTTCAGGAACTGGTATTGGCGTAGTTCTAAGACAATAGGGTAGACCTCTTTCTTTCACTAGCCAAGAATTGAGTGGTCGTAGTTTGGGAAAATATACCTATGAAAAGAAAATGATGTCCATTCTCCATGCTGTGCACACTTGGTGACGATATCTATTAGGACACCATTCTCAGAAAAAAAAAATATCACCATAGTTTTAATTATTTCGTAGAGAAGAGGTTATCCTCCCCAGAACAAAAAAAGTGGCTGACCAAAATGTTGGGTTATGATTATGAGATAATATATAAAAAAGTACTTATTCTGAGTTTTTTTATGTTATTTTGATATTTGGTTCTTAACAGTTATCCTCCCCAGAACAGAACAAGTGGCTGACCAAAATGTTGGGTTATGATTATGAGATAATATATAAAAAAGGAAAATAAAATGTAGTGGCAGATCCATTTTCAAGACAATATGAGGATGAAGGATCCCTCTTTCCCTTATCATTATTGGATTCCTAATTGGATTGAGGAAGTTTGAAAAGAGTGTCTAATCCACCCAACTCTATCAAAGGTAATTCAATAACTTCAGTAGGACCCTAACCCATCCACTGACTACACTTGGAAATGTAGTATCCTTTGGTATAAGGATCGCTTGGATTTTTCTCCGACTTTAGCACCCAAGCCCAAGATCTTAAATGAGTTTCATTCATCTATTATTGAGGGTCACTAAATCTTCCAAAAGACCTATGCTTTCACTCACCTTTATTTTTTTTTTGAAGGCATGAAGAAGGATATCCTTACTTTTTTCACCAAATGTGACATTTTCCAATGCAATAAAGGTGAAATTGTCAAGACCCCAGAAGCTCTACATATGCTACCCATTCCAACTTCTATTTGGACTAACATCTCCATGGAATTTATCGTGGGCCTCCCCAAAGTGAGAAACAAGCCAGTCATCATGCTCGTGGAAGATCACCTCTCAAAGTATACACATTTTTGTGCCTTACCACATCCTTTTACACCCACTATGGTAGCACAATTTTTCATTGATCTTATTTTCAAACTACATGGCATGCCAACCTCCATTGTGTTTGATTGTGACCTAAATTTCACCAACACATTTTGGAAAGAGTTGTTTAAATTATAGGGAATGCAATTGAACATGAGAACAACATACCACCCCCAAATAAATGGTGAAATGGAAGTTGTCAATAAATGTTTGGAAACCTACTTGCATTGTTTTTCCTCAAATAAACAACATCACTGGGTGTAAATGTTACCATTGGTAGAATGGTGGTACAACAATTCCTATCATACAACCACCAAAATGACACCATATGAAATGGTGTATGTCCAACAACCACTTACAGTAACTTCATATCTTCCAAGAACATCAAAGGTTCAAGCTATTGATAAGTTGTTGCAAGGTAGAGAAACTACCCTCATGAATTTGAAGGATAACCTCCACATGTCCTAAAATTGTATGAAACAACAGGCTGACCAACAACGTTCCAAAAGGGTTTTCCAAGAAGGTGATCAAGTGTTTCTCTGACTCCAACCTTACAAGCAAACCTCACTCAAATCCCATGGCCACCACAAGTTGGCACCCAATTATTTTTGTCTCCTATCATATTATCAAATGTATTGCTCTATTTTCCTACAAACTGACACTTCTAGCTACCTCCTAAATACATTCAGTTTTCCATGTTTCCTGTTTAAATAAAGTGGTGGGTTAGAATTGCAGGGTTAAAACCATCCTACCTGAATTAGATGAAGAAGGATCCAATTGGTTTCAACCAAAATCAGTCCTCAATGTGCGTGAGGATCAATTGTGTGGCTGAACTATCAAATAAGTTTTGATAAAGTGGAAGGACATGTCTCCAGAGGATGCAACTTGGGAACTAGAGTCCATGCTGCAACATTTTCCACATCTTCATCCTTGAGGACAAGCTATATTTTGAAGGAGGAGGGCATGTTAGGATCTGACCCTAACACCTATTAGTTGGCCATTAGTTACCATGATGTAGTTTCCATGTAATAAAGGAAGACATTAGTTAATAAGGCCTATTGAATAAATGAGAACAAGTCAATGTAAGAATACCTAATAGAAGCTTCCACTTCTAGAAATATGATCCTCTAGAATATTCTTTAGAAGATAGAATTAGTATAAATAAGAGTAGGAGGTATGAGAAATATTGTCTTGAGAAAATATTGTAATAGATATTTGTTATGTTGGAGGTTTCCCCCTAAAAAAGGCAAGTGAACAATGCTTTCTTTGAATAAAGGTAGTATTTTTGGTATTAGTTCTGGTATTTCTCTCTTAATATTTTTGTCGTTCCCTTGATATTTGCTAAATATTTCTCTTTCTTCATAATATATTACATCTAGTACCTTACATTGTCTCCTCACAAATCAGAAAAGCCTCCTTTATTCTTCTCCCTAAGCCTTCCAATCCCGCTCCTCCTTCCACTCCACTAAAGATCTAGAAATTGACCCTAGAAGAAATGGTTGAATTCCATCTCAAGGGCCTTTTCTACAATTGTGATGAAACATATTTTATGGGGCACAAGTGTAAGGAACATAATATTTTTATGGCCATATCTGAGGATTTTTCTGACAAAGAGGTAAATCTTCCCCCTATGGCAAAGCTACCCTAGTGAATTGATCTTACTATGCCCTCTGATCGACCAACAATTGAACTGGTCATTTCGCTGAATGCCCTCACTGGATTATTTTCTCCCTAAACCCTCAAACTAATTGGCTACATCAAGCATCAAAAGTTCATCATCCTAATTGACAGTGGAATCACCCATAATTTTATTCATTGTCGCATTTCCCAATAAACCAATTGCTACATTTGTGCAATCAACAATTTTCAAATCATAATTACTAATGCAGGTCCCATGGAATGTGGGGGACATTGTGAAAATGTGTATCTCCAAATTGGTCAGTACAACCTGAAATATCATATGTTTGTTATCGACATGGGTGGTTTTGACATTGTGCTCAGTGCAAAATGGTTATGCACTCTTGATCCCATTCTCATGGATTTTAAGGAATTAACCATGAAATTCAAATAGGAGGAATATATGTATAAGTTTCAAGTCATCAAAACATGCTCCCATGATATCATTAGTTCTCATCGAATGGAAAATCTCCTCAAAAAATGTAATTCAAGAATTATTGCACAACTCCATTCCATTCAAGCAGTTTAGGCACCCTCTGTGCATCCTGACCTCCAATCTATCCTCTCCAAACACCAAGCTAGTTTTTCCACTCCCCATGGACTTCCCCCTTCCCATGGTGTTCATGATCATTCCAGTCCTATAGTCCTGGGAAGTCTTCCTCCCAATGTTCTCCCTTATCATCATCCTTTTTCCTAGAAGAATTATATTGAGAAAATTATTCAAGAATTGCTCGACGTAGGTGTTATTTGTCATAGTACCAGCCCCTATTATTCTTCCGTGGTCATGGTTCTTGAGAAAGAAGGAACTTGGTGCATGTTTCCATACTTCTGCACCCTCAACAGGATCACCATCAAAGACAAATTTCCTATTCCTATCATTGATGATCTATTGGATGAATTGAGAAACGCTCAATGCTTTTCTAAACTTGATCTTTGTTTTGGCTACCACCATGTATGTATGAAAGAGTAATACATTCCCAAGATTGTATTTCAAACTCATGAGGGTAACTACGAGTTCTTGGTAATTCCCTTTGGCCAATGTAATGTAATTCTCCCTCCACTTACCAAAGTTCCATGAATCATGTCTTCCATCCTTTTCTTCATCATTTTTTCTCAGTTTTATTTGATGAAATTCTCATCTAAAGTAAAAATTGGAAAACCCATCTTGCTCATGTGGATCAAGATCTCCATATACTCTCTTAGAAAAAATGTTTCCTCAAACAATATAAATGTTCCTTTGGAACCTCATAATTGGAGTACATAGGTCATATTGTTGCCAATGATGGTGTACTGGTGGATGCTTATAAAATTGAATCTATGAAAGATTGGCCTCACCCTAAAACTATTAAAATACTACATGGTTTTCTAGGATTGATGGGATATTATCGCAAGTTTTTTCAGAAGTATGGAAAAATTGCAGCACCTCTCACTTCTCTCCTTAAAAAGAATGCTTTTATCCTACCCATTCCCGAATTCACAAAGACTTCTTTCCTAGAATATGATGCTTCAGGGAAAGGAATTGGGGAAGTCCTCCTCGAAGATGGAAAGCCTTTGGCCTTCACTAGAAAACAAATTTCGGAGAGACATCTAGGAAAATCGATCTATGAAAAGTAAATGTAGGTGATTCTACATGTCGTGGATCTATGACATCCTTATCTCTTGAGTCAATGCTTCCAAATTAAAATAGATCATGAGAGCCTCAAGTATTTTTTGGAACAACAAATTTCATCCCCAGAGCAACAAAAATGGGTGACCAAGATATTTGGCTATGATTATGAGATAATTTACAAGAAGGGAAAAGAAAATGTGCTTGTTGATTCTCTTTCCAGGAAGTATGAAGAAGAAGTGTCCCTCTTTTCCCTCTCCTCCATTGTACAAAATTGGATCCAAGTTATTCACAAGGAATGGCTGCAAGACCCCAAACTTTATCGCTTGATCCAAAAATTGCAACACCATTCTCGAGCTTCTGTAGGGTACTCTTGGCACAATGAAAATGATTTGCTAGAAAGGTCATTTGTATTTAAGAAAACAGTCGCAAATTATATCCACGATGATTTCTGAGATTCATGCTTCACCATAGTTTGGAATTCAGGGTTTACCAAAACTTATGAAAGGGTCAAACACTCTTTTTTATGGGATGGTATGAAACAAGAAGTCCACACCTTTGTGGTTGAATGTGATGTCTGTCAACACAACAAGGGATAAATAGTTAAAGCCCTAGGAACACTCCAACCACTTCCAATTCCCCATGTTATTTGGAGGGATATTTCTATGGATTTCATTGTTGTCTTACCTAAATCGGGCAATAAGTTAGTAATCATTGTGTTAGTCAATAATATTTTCAAATATTCTCATTTTTGTGCTCTTCAACAACCATTCACTGCATCCACAGTGGCTCAAAATTTCATGGATACTATCTTCAAACTTCATGGCATGCATCATTATATTGTCTCTGATAGAGATCCAACTTTCACCAGTAATTTTTGGAAAGAAATTTCAAGGCTCGAAGGAACCAATTTCATCTCAGCACTGCCTATCATCCTAACACCGATGGAGAAACTGAATTTGACAATAATTGTTTGGGAACATAGTTTCTATGTTTTCCATCTGACAGAAAAAGTGGGATCGGTGGTTATCCCTATTTGAATGGTGGTACAACACATATTACCATATAGCTACTTGAATGACTCATTTTGAAGTAGTCTATAGACAAAAGCCACCATCAGTTGTCTCATACATGTCAGGTGTCTCGAAGGTTCGAGAGGTTGACAAAAATCTTATAGTCCGAGTGGCCATTCTCTGTACCCTCAAAGAAAATTTGGTGATGGCTCAAAATCACATGAAGAAAAAATTAGATTAAGGTCATTCTGAACATAAATTTGCTGAACGAGACCAAGTGATTCTTCGCATGCAACCTTATAAGCACCCTTCACTCAAAGATGAACATTGTGAGAAAATTTATCCCAAATTGTGTGGTCCTTATACAATTCTCAAGAGGGTGGGGTTTGTGGCCTACTAGTTAGCTCTGCAGAGTCGTTCTAAGCTCCATCTTGTTTTTCATGTCTCGTGCTTAAAGAAATTGATTGGAACTAAGTGATAAACTCAAACCAGTCTCCCTGAGTTGGATGAATAAGATTTCATTGGGTTATAGCCACAAGTAGTATTGGACTAGCGAGAGTGTCATCTTTGTTAGTGCACCATCAAGGAAGTGTTAATTCAGTGGAAATATACATCTCCAAAACATGCCACCTGGGAGATGACAACCATTTTGCAATAATTTCCTCATCTCAAGCATTGAGGACAAGGTTGTTCTTCAAGGGGGAGAGATTGTTATGGACCAAAACTCCCTAACCCATTAGGTAGGTGTAATGAAATATTTTCCATGTAATAAAGGTTGAAATCAGTTAATAAGGCCTATTTAATAAATGTGAAAAAGTCACTCTAAGAAGACCTAATAGAAGCTTTCACTTCTAGAAAGATATTCCTCTAGAATGTTCTTTAGAAGATAGAATTAGTATAAATAAGAGTAGGAGGCATGAGACATATTTGTCTTGAGAATTATTGTAATAGATCACTTCTCTGTTGGAGGTTTCCCCCTCAAAGAGGCAAGTGAACATTGCTTTCTATCAATAAAGGTACCATTTTTGGTGTTGTGGTTGTCTACATTTTATTGTTTCATTGGTAATTTTTGCAGTATTTCTATTTTCTACTTAATATAATAGATATGGTACCTAACACATGGGATCCCATGCATGGATATTGAGCATTTTCATTTGGCTAAGCCCATGTTATGCCTATAAAAAGAAGCCTTGTCCCTACATCTCATTACACTTTTGAATGCAAGGTTATGTTGATGGAATGTACCCATTAAGACCGAGAATCTCATTTGTTTCCACTCATGTATCCTTGTGTTTCCTTAACTTTTTTTTTCCATATTCCCTTTCAAGGTGTTATTACATAGGAAATATTGTTGTTGGATTACTATCACATTAGAGAGGTCTTACTATAGGAATGAAAGAACCCTCCCATGGAGAAACAATAGAGTCCATAATTACAATATTCTCCTCAGGCGATACATTTCACATTTTATTTCCTTTATATTCGATGACAACAGATTTCTTCTCTTCCACCCCAAAGTGTGATTTAAATCATTTAGATTCCTTGTTTGAATGATTAGTTAGTTAGTATATATTCTTAGGGATAGATTGAATTGCATTACTTTATTATTGACTGACATTTTCCTTATCTTAGCTCTATAGTAGCAAAGACTCATTTTTTGGTTCATACACAAAAACCCCATATATAGAATGATGACTCTAGTAGGGATTAGAAACAATTTCTCTTTCCTTCATTGTTTTGTGGATCTATTTTTTTTTTCTTTCTTTTGATTTGTTATCATCTTAATTTAGCCCATTATTTTAACCCAACACACCATTTTGAGATCATTTAAAAAAAAAACACATTTATGAACATTCTCGAGAAATTGCACCACTATTTCTTAGGTTCTTAAACATAGTACTTAGTTTTCTCATTGAGACCCACATGATTTAGTAATGTAGGTAGATAGTCTTTCTACTCAAATGATAACCACTAATTGTTCCACTATCAAGTCCAAATCCCACACTACCTTTGTTAAATCCATTTTTTAGAATTGTTTTACTTTTCCAAAAGTTGGCTTTAGCATGTTAAATTCATACATGAATTACTCATAGTGTTTTACATTTTGTTTTCTATTTAAATTGTTCAATGTTAAGAAAATTGGTTAGTAAGGAATAAAGCACTTTATTTTAGTATTTATTTCCTTCGATTTTTCTTTCCCACAATTTATTTCTTAGTATTTCCTTTCATTTATTTACTTCCACATTTCAATTCGATTGTCCACACAACTTGTGTGGGAAATTAAGGACCTGAAGGCTCTTCCATGACTGATTATTCTTTCTCCCTTGTGATACAATGATTAATTAGAAATGGTTGAAAGTTTTAAATATCTCCTTTGGCACTCCAACTATAATAGGCTTGGTTCATATTCCCAAGATAATAACTCCAACTATAATACGCTTGGTTCATATTCCCAAGATAATTACTTTTGTAACCAACAAAGTTAATCTAACCAATTATAATCCTCCATTGGGGAAGAAACGAATTTATAGTTTAGGTTAGTAGTATGAAGTAACAAGGCATCCAAACAACACCCTATGATTGTTTATCATTAAAAATAGTTTTCCTCTTAGGGAACTATCTAATTCATTGTGTTACATAAGGGATGCATTCTCTTTTGATTTCCAATTTTTAGGTAGGGATAGGTAGTTTGAGAACTTCCCATCTATTTTAAGTTGGGTGTCACCTCTTGACTATTTAAATTTGCTAAACCCTTGTCAGCAACTTGTGAAGAGGTATCTTAACTACAAATCTTAGGTATATCATCAAGTGGCTCTTATGAGATTACAAGAGCATGTAAGATAGATAGTTGTCCCCCCTAATATTTCATCACCTTGGGAGTTTCACTATAATTTTTTATATCATACTTCGCTTGTCTCATTTAGTGGACTTCATCAAGACATTTGGAAGGCCCAATTACATTCAATAATTTCTTGAGCCTTCCTATCATCATTATGGGTGTGATTTTTTTATTTTTTTTCTTTGTTGAAAGTTATCACCAAGACCATATTTTGTCACAATAGGAAAATAAACTTGAAAAACACATTGTTCACCACCTAAGCACATTTTCCTTCGGTAGTGGAAATTATATCTAAGGGGAACAATGTTTATGGTAGTAATTGTGGGGTACTCACAATCCCTACTAGAATTGAGCTCAAACCAGGCATAAATAGAATGTTCATCATTGGAATTCTCATCATTGCACCATTTTCCAACTCTATGGTCACCCCAACCATGAGTGTCATAAACTCTCATGACTAGTCTAAGAACTTAGTTTAGAGAAAACTCACCATAATAAACACAGTGATTCTCTTTTTACTACCTTACATCACCTTCTCTCTCATCATGAACCCATCATTTCACGAAGTGAGGTTACACTAACCTCGAATGTAATGCCAAGTTTTGATCCCCATACTATGAATGTATACATATATGATGAAATGACTATAAGCATAACATATGCGACTTGTAAAGTGTACACTGAAATATAATATAAATACATCACATGTTGTAGAAGAAGGACAAAAAAATAAGGGGGCTATGACTCTACAAGAGGGGAAAGAAAGGGAGGCTTAATAGGTTAAGTGAGAATACTATTACTTTATTTCATATTTTCCTTGTCTTTATTAAACCTTTATTTATGATTATCCTAAATCCTTTCAACCTTGTAAATAATTGTGAATGTGAAATACATATACTTCTCAAGAAGACATGTGGTCTTACATTGGATGCACATATATTTTATGATTTAGGGCATGTAAGAGGAGATTCATGTTCACTATTCCTTGAGTTCTTATATGAACTTAGAGTGCCATAGTTTTACAACTATAAAATTATGAAGAAATAAAAAGATGATATTATGAGGAAATTATGGTTGTGTGCAAGGGTAATTTATGTTATTAAGAGGAATTAATTACAACTATTTATCTCTAGAATTCCACCATAGATATTTCATGGCCAACCTATGCTAAAGACTTAGATGGAAGTGGGATATCCTAAGGGACTATTTACTAGGGAAAGGGATCCATTCCCTTGGGTTATGTAGGATGAGGGGAAAGAGGGATGATAGATTGATATTGTTGTAGTGGAAATTAGTTTGAGAATTCTAGGAATTAGGTTGTGGGAGAGAAATTGGAGCCATACCATATGAATTGTTCCTGGTGGATTCATAGCCTTAGCTCATGGTTGGCCTTTGATACAAAGATATTAGGTGTAATAGTGATTCTATGGTTAGGTGGAGTAGCCTTCTTCTATAACTATTTGTTGAAGAGCTTCTAGGTGGAGCAACCTTCTTCTATAGCTAGTTGTTGAAGAGCTTCTAGAAGATAAGTGTTCTTGTTTTGTTGATAAATATGTAGAATTTTTTTTTTCATGTCATATATTAAATTATTTTGTATTTTGTTTAGTTCATAATGCATGTACATCAGTTTTCATTCATAATTATTGGTTCATGATTGAATGGTTGTTTAATTACGCTTACATAACTCTACATTAGTATGCATATATTTCATAATTAGTTATATATCATAGCATTAGAGTTGTTAATCATTAGAGTTGTTAATAGTGATAGAGAAAAAATTGGTGTGGTTATGGAGTATTTTGTTGCCTCAATAGTGCATAGAGGTTACCAATTATGTTACAGAAATGTATGAGAGCTATTAGTTATAGAACTAGTGATGTATAAGATAGAAATTAGTTGTATATGAAGAAAGAAATTTCAAGTTGTATGCCAAGGATATGCATAAGGATATGTGGAGGCAAGTTAAGGTGACATTTGGACACCAATCCCAACATACATGTGTCACAACACATCAACAATTTCACATAGGCAATTTTTTTTTGGTATATATATTTAAACAAAAGTCTAGAGCCAAAATATTATCTTAGCTATAATAGGAGCATTTAAGTTCATAATGAGGTAAAATTTCAAGTGCAATCCTATAGTGATGAAGGCTATACAAATTTCAATGAAGGTGGTTTGTTGATTGAATTCCAAAAAATTACAATTAGTGGTTTTCAAAGATTAGGAGGGTACTTATTAACAAAAGTTCAATGGAGTATGCAATTTGGAAAATAGTGAATAGGATTAGATACAAAAAAACCAAGTAGAGGTTTTGGTCAAATTTTAAGGGGTTTGGAGTGGAGATGAAGAAATATGTCAAAATAGTGGATTTTGGGAGTTTTTTTAGTGTTTTTGAAATTGTAAATGGAGGAAAAGTGACCCAAGACTTCAAAACTAGAAAACAATTCTTATTAAAATTTTGATCTTCTAAACAATATAAACAAAATTGTCATAGTAAAAACTTCCCATTTTTTCCTTTTTTGAAAGATAAAAGTTTTGGCCAAAATTTTTAAGTATGGAGAAAGTACAAAAAGGGTAAAGTTGATAGTTTCAAATTGATGAAAAAAAAGATTATAGCATCATATAACTAATATGAATGTTTTTGAGTAATCATAATTATAAGTTATCTATTACTAATATACGAGTTTTCTTGGTTCTCTCTATAGTTTCTTCTATATGTGGAGGAAGCTCGCTTTTGAGATTAATTTCACCAATGAGAGAAATGAAGAAAATTGAGCAAAAATGGTAACTTCATAGGAACATAACTTTTAGCTCCAATCCCACATTGAAGCATGAGTATATTAGTTGGAAATATAATCTATAAGAAAACAATTATAAATATTTATATTTTATAGAATTACTCTTGATCTTCATAGAATCTAAGAAGAAAAAGACATGTAGCCTTTATTAGACATAAATTGACAATGTGGATAGTTTCTATAATATGTAAGAAAAACTACACATATTTTTGAAGTCAAATATACCTAATAAATTTATTTGTACTAACACTTCTTGTGGATATATTGCGATATCAAGGATAATTAAAGATCACAATTGAATATTAATATTGAAGAATAAATATGGAAGTTGGATAAGATCCTTACAATCACAAAGACAAATTTAGAGGCCTACATGTTAGTGTAGGAAATCAGATAGACTCTAATGGAAGAAGAGAAGATAGTCAACCATTTGATTTGGTATAAAAAAATGTGGAGCTTGAAAATGGAGGTCTAGAGTTGTAGAGATGATAATGAGAGAATTCTAAGGGCTCAGGAAAACAAAAAGTGAGTCAACACTCAACTAATTGAAGGTTTAAATTAGTTGCAAAGGAAAATGAGGAATGGATTATGATCAAGGAATGAGTAAGAAGGACGCCTTCATTCAATTAGGGAATATCATGGAAAATCTAGACACTCAAGAAGTAGTACTAAAGATCAAAAGCATCGGTATTCACCCTAATATTTAGGCAGGAAGTATTATACATATGAAGAATCAAAGAATAGTATCGAAGTGTCCCTAGCTAGACGTCAAACAAAAATACAT
>CBVK0101272190.1:0-11389 GCA_900067695.1 Picea abies | reverse complement strand
TTTAGCTCTCCAATGTGGTTGAATATGACTATGGTAGCCTTCAATCTCCCTTCCAAGCTCTCACAAATGGTAGCCTTCAATCTCCTCAAGAACTAGCAAGAACCCTCTCAAGAGTCAAAACCCTCTTAGCAAAGAAATGGATGAAATGAGAAATAGAATGAGAGAAATGGGAGTGAAAGAGTGTTTTGAACTCTTAGCTAACCCTAGGCTACCTTTCCCATGAGTCATTTCTCCAAGAAAACCAAAAAAAGATGAATTTCCTCCTCCTCACGCGCGCGGACTCAAGGGAGTGTTTCGGGGAGAGTTTTTTTCCCTTGAGAGCATCCAGGGAGCGAACGCTCCCTGGACGCTCTCTGAGCACTCCCTCAAAAACCAGGGAGCGCATATTTGAAGGAGGAATCGCGCTCCCTAAAAACGCTCCCGAAGGGGAGCGCGCTCCCTGAATTCTCCCCTTCGAAGCGCGATTCGAGAGCGGGTTTGAGGGGGGGGGTGCTCCCCCGCAGCCTTGGTTTCTTGTCTCTTTGTCTCGGGCATATACTCCTTTCTTGGTTATTACTTCCGGTTATCTTTATTAGCTATAAGTCGGACTTTCTGATCAGGTGGTGACTTGTGAGGGGGATTATGATCACTTAGCCTTGCTAAAACCTTTGCCTTCTCAAAACCCTAGGTCACCGAGGACGTCTCCCCTGGGCCTTACCTCCCTAAACAGAAAGAAACTTCCCATCTAGGTGACAGTGGGTGGGATTGGTTTAGTTACGCCAGTTTGACCTCTTTTCATCAATCCATTATCCTAACTACAAACTGCACGATAATAGTTCCACTTTGTGATTTTCATCACATTGATGGAGATTTGTTGTTGGTTCCTTGGAGGTCTGCATAAAAGATAGATAAATTACAGCAACAAACAAGTTATAACAGCAGTAGGTTTCAGCCACTTAAACAGATTTCAAACAAGTGATTTTTAGGGAGCCAACAAGGAATAAAAGTAGGGTTTAAGTAACTTGTTAATTATGAAAATTTAAGAGCATATAACAACCAACAATATCAAGGCGCCCATCCCTAAGAATGCTGCAATATAAACCAGCTAGACAGATTTTCCAATAAAAGTAAATTCTAGGTCAAGAACATGCAAGGAAAACCTAGGCGGCTAGGGTTTTGATGGCTGAAAATTAGATATATGTTGTTAAAACCCTAGAATTACCCTAAAACAAAAGTAAAATTTGGAATTTTAACTAGATAGGAAAATACTACCTACTAATTGTTTTTGGCATATGGGGTCAAGTATAAGTGAAACTAGGGAGATAGTTAGGGTTGTCCACTACAAACCCTAACAAATCCATCTAGTGGTTTTCAAGCTTCAAGATAATCCAAGGGAAAGATGATCCACTAGTAATCTTCCAAAGGGTTTAAAGAAGGGACTTGTTCAAGAAAATAGAACGATAGTGCACAACCAACACTAGAGAAGCACAACTACACTTACAATCATTCATAAACAAAATCCATAAAGATTAAGAGCGGCCACTTACTCAAGAAATCGATTGATCCACAAAACCCTAGATCCAAGAGCATCCATGAAATTGCAAAGCATCCACAAGACAGATAGCAAAAATATAGAAATAATAGTAGACAAGTAGTGTTTTCCACAGGTTCTAGCAATGAGTTACAAATGAGAGGTGCTTCTCTTATTTATATGAAGAGATCTAGCAACCCTCTCAATACAATAATAATATTCTCCTAGCTTTTAGCCTAAAAGAATATAAAATACCATTATCTCTTTACAAACCTTAGAGATGTGGTCAAAAATACATAAAATATCCATGATACATAAGCGAATGAGTCAAAAGACCCCAAAAATGCTCCTCAAATCAATTAAATTCTCCTGAATTGTCAAGTCCTCCTCAACATTTGGAATGACCTCCTCAAAACCCTCAACATTTGGAATGACCTCCAAGAGGTAAAATATTCAGCAATAATCTTCTCACTACAGATTTTAAAAGCACCATAACTATGCCGATTTTTTTCCTGAATTTCTATTATGATCACATTTCGTAAATCCGGTGGCCATTATGCATCTAATGGCGTTGATCTGGAAAAATTATGGGCATTGTGTCAAAAGATAACTTCTCCTGAAGTTGTCTTCCCTTAAAATATGTGCTAAAATCCCATTGCAACATAAAAAGTTGGTCATGTCAAATGTAAATGCCATTAGGGAGATCACATTAAATATCATCTTCTAACTTCACAATAACTCATAGAATTCATACAATTTGCCAATTGTAGGTATGATGGGGGCATCATTAACCCCTAATCCATGTGTCAGCACCCAAGAAGAGAAGTATTTACCAAGAAAACCAATCAAGGAGCATGTGTAGTGATAGATGGTATGTTTTGGCAAGTAACTTCATGAGTTGCATTGTACAACCATGTTGTTAGAAACCTAACCTCCCTAACCCCTCACGTAGATAAAATAATATGTTTTCCATGTAATAAAGGTCAATATTAATAAATAAGGCCTAGTTAATAATGTGAACAAGTCAAATGTAAGAAGACCTAATAGAAGCTTCTACTTCTAGAAAGATCTTCCTCTATATTGTTATTTTGGTAGATATATTTAGCATAAATAGGAGTCGAGGGCATGAGATGTCTTTGTCTTGAGAATTATTGTAATAGAGCATTGCTTTGTTGGAGGTTGCCCCCTCGAAGAGGCAAGTGAACATTCCTCCCATTTCAATAAAGGTATCATGTGCCATTCTCTATATTCTGTTGTTCTGTTGGTAATTTCTGCTCAATATAACATAACCAAGTGCATAACAAGTGATATCAGAGAACTTTCCTTGGCAGGAATTGTGGGTTAATTTTTTTAAGGGTAGAGATGTGTTTCGGCATCTTTAAACTATAGTGATCTATCGTTCAGCGCATAAATCCACAGTCGGGGAAGTATACACGCAGGAAATACAAGAGGTTTTTAAGCTCACATTGTTGGACACCCTTGTAACCCCTGTTGGTACCCCTTCGAGTGGTAGCACATTAGACAACACCTGTATATGGACTTTCTCTTCCAAGTACCTTTGGTATATCGGGATTCCCCCTAGGTATCCTGAAATCAGCCATAGATCAACCAATCAACCGCTTGACTGGTATAGTGCCATCGAGAACAACACTCGAGAAGATGCTCTCTAGTACCTAGGTAATCAGGTAGTACGGCTAAGGGTATGGTCTAGCCTCCTTACTTGGTGCCCTGAGATATTGGGTCGAGTACTACTATTCGACCCCGCACGTATATCAAAGAGCTATAACACATGGAAAACCCTTGTCTGTATGAACCCTGAAAACCCTAACGCTTGGGACGAAAACAGAATAGAAAAGGGACAAACAAGATCTATTGTCGTGCAACCTTGCCTCCTGCATTCTGGTTGCGAAATTACTACACACTTTTTCCAGTGAATAATTTGGGCATTTTGACACTGCAGTATTATTCAAATTGGAGTATAACTTTGTAGGAGTAAAAAAAAGAAAAAAAAGTTTGGGGCCTTCCTGCACCCTTATTTGAGACCTATCCCATTGGATTCCTCTTTTCGTCTTGATCATCATGATACCTATCATTTTTCATCCTTTTTTTTCCCTGTGGTCCCAACCCCCTTCCCGGCACCCTTATTTGGGACCTATCCCATTGGATTCCCCTTTTCGCCTTGATCGTCGTGATACCCTTCACTCGTAACCCCTTTTTTGTGTGGACCCACCCGCCCCCTTCCTATGTCACCCTTTCACCATGGCCCACACCCGTAGCCAAGACCTTGAATCACGCTTCAATGCCTTGTCATCTGTCTCTCCACGACCCAGGAGGAATTGAGACAAATCAATGCCAATATTTCCACCAATAATTCCTCCATGCATTCCACCATAGACGTCAAAATGGAAGACCCGAAATAGGACATGATGAAGGACCTCTCTACTCACATGGAATGCTAGCTTGAATCCTTTGTTGTCTAGCTCTTCGCCAAATTGAATATTCCTGGAGGCCTTCCCTCATCTTACCAACCTTTGCACCCTGAAGGTGATACTTCCTCCAATTCCCAGACTTTTCAGTACAATCACTTTCAATGTGACCTACGTTTTCCTAGAGTGGATGTGGACAAATTTGATGGCTCAGATCCCACGGGCTAGGTCACCCAAATGGAACACTACTTCTCTTTTCACAACATTACCAATGAGTTGGCCAAACTTCGTTATGGTGTTCTCCATTTGGATCTTGAACGTTGGCAATGGTGGCAATGGCGTAAAAAGGCATGCCAAGGGTATGTGGCTTGGACACAATTTGTTGCAAAACTTTATGAATGCTTTGACATCGACACCCATCATTTAGGTCGTTTGACCAAGTTGAAAAAACGGGCCCAGTGGAAGAGTTTATAGCTGCCTTTGAGCAGTTTTCTTTCAGAACGTAGGGTATGACAAATGCTTTTTTCAGGGAATGTTTTATCAGTGGCTTCAGGGATGAAATAGGTGCCCATGAAATGCGTGCCCCCAAACTTGGGTGGAGCTACTAAACGGGCCAAGGAAGCACAAGAAGTAGTCTCATCCCAAACCAGAAAAACACCCTTTATTCCTCACCCTAAACCCACCCTTCCCGCCCCTCCTACCACTCCACTCAAGATCCAGAAATTGACTCGAGCCGAAATGGTTAAACACCAACTTAAGGGTCTTTGTTATAATTTTGATGACAAGTATTTTATGGGGCACAAGTGTAAGGAACAAAAGCTTTTTATGGCTATTTCTGAGGATGTTTTTGAAGAAGAGGCAGATGTTTCCCCTGTACCTGAGCTACCCCATTAGTTGATCTTAATCCACTCTCTAATCCACGGGAAGTTGAACCACTGATTTCCCTAAATGCACTCACTGGTTTCTCTGCTCCCCAAACCCTCAAGTTAATTGGCTACATTAAGCACCAGAAAGTCATCATTCTCGTTGACAGTGGAAGCACCCATAATTTTATTCATCGTTGCATTTCCCAAGAAGTCAATCGCTATGTCCGTCCAGTTAATAATTTCCAAATCATGATTTCCAATGGGGGTTCCATGAAATGTGGAGGGCATTGTGAAAATGTGCGCCTACAAATTGGTTAGTACCACCTAAAATCTCATATGTTTTCTATTGACATGGGCAGTTGTGACATTATACTTGGTGTTGAATGGTTACTCACTCTCGGCCCTATCACCATGGATTTCCATAAATTAACCATGCAATTCTAGCAGGAGGGCCAACAAAACCAGTTCCATGGCATCACCGCAGGTTCACCAAAGATCATCAGTTCCCATCGAATGGAAAAGCTCCTCAGAAAAGGTCATTATGGCGTTATTGCCCAACTTCATTCCATTTAGGCGGTTGAAACACCCTATGTCCATCCCGACCTCCAATCTATTCTCTCCCACCACCAAGTTGTGTTTCAAAACCCCAAGGACTTCCCCCTTCTCACGATGTCCATGATCATTCCATTCTTCTAGTTTCAGGCAGTCTTCCCCCATATGTTTTCCCTTATCGTCATCCCTTCGCCCATAAGAATGAAATTGAGAAGATTGTTCACTAATTGCTAGAAGTCAGTGTCATCCGCCCGAGTACCAACCCCTAATCTTCTCTAGTAGTCATGGTACTCAAGAAATATGGTGGTACTTGGCGCATGTTTCCTGATTTTCACGCCCTCAACAAATTTCCCATTCTTGTCATTGATGACCTTTTGGATGAATTGAGTGGTGCTCAGTATTTTTGTCAAATTTGATCTTCGTTCTGGCTACCACCAGATTCGTATGAAAGAAGAAGACATTCCCAAGACTACATTCAAAACTCTTGAGGGTCACTATGAGTTCTTGGTTATGCCATTCGGCCTCTATAATGCTCCCTCCACTTTTCAAAGTCTCATGAAACATGTCTTGCATCCTTTCCTTCGTCATTTTGTCTTGGTTTTCTTTGATGATATTCTCATCTATAGCAAAAACTTGGCAAGCCCATCTTACCCATGTGGATCAAGTTCTGCAGCTACTATCTCAATGTTGAGATTTTATGTAATTTTGGAAGTTATTCCTAAGTGTAAGTGTATTGGTTATTCCTAAGTGTAATTGTGAAAGGGTTTATTGATAACTCATGTCTTTTAGGTCTTTTAGAGTATAAATAGAGGTTATATCGTGTCATTTTGATCACTCATTGAATATAAGTACAAGAGAGTAGTACGCACTTATCTAGGAGGCTATTCTTGGTTCATGTCTAGGTCTCTTTGGTCTTGATTTCGTGAAAGAGCATTGTATGAAATTGTACACGTTGGAGGAATCTATACTGAGGAAAGTTTGCAGGGTTTTCTCCCCCTTGAGGGTTTCCCTAAGGATATATCTTGTTTTTCTATGGATATCTATCTTTCAGTTGTGATCCTTTTGCATATTAAATAATAATTTATATATACAATATCATCTCTCTTGAAAAATCAACATGGTATCAGAGCAGGAATGGGCCTGACTCCCTTATAGGAAGGCCCAGGGAAATGGAAAAGAAATGGGACCTATGAGAGTACGAGAGTAGATAGTCTGAGTGAGTGAATTACTATTGTGTTTGCAGTAGTGTGTCTGTCCATCACATTGACATGATGACCGTGAGTGAGAGCCATTAAGGGTAGCGATAATTGAGAAGGCTTGTTGGAGTCACTGGACAGTGATCTGAAAGAAGCCATACTCCTCTACGGAGATCCCAGGCAAGCCACCTACGACAGAGATAGATTGAGCAGATTTTGTCTTTCTCCTTATTGTTGTTGTTGGTAGTATTCATTCGGCAACACTTGCAAGGTTTCCTTGTTACAGTCTGTGTAGTTGCAATGAAAATCAACAGAAATAACGGGTTCTCGCAAGCCAACACAATCCTGTAAGCAAAGTTTCAGAAGAAGAGGGCACTGTGAAATAAAGATGGCTAAAGAGTCATCTGTCATTTCCATGCACGTGAAGGTGCAATACAAGAGATGTTTAAATCCGACGAATTGGGTTGGAATATGAGTGAGAATATAGTTGTCGAGTTGGAGTGTAGTGAGATGAGTGTAGGAAAAAAGGGCCTCCGGGGTCGGGCTTTCCCTTAGTAGGTAATCTTTGAGAATGAGCACTTCGACATTCTTCCTGGAAAGGCACTCCAACCAATTCGATACACTTTTGGTGGTAAACTGCCACAGCATTGAATTTGTGACAGTGGGACTTCACCTTGCAATGTCATTGGGGAGACGAACAACCGTCAAATTTGACGAATACGACTGCAATATGTTGGATATTATATTCTCCAAGGTTGCCATGGAAAGGGATCGAGTGTGGGAGGCCAGAGATATTGTGCTGTCAGAAAATAGGGAGAGAGGTCCAGATTGGGCATTTGTCTGTAAAGGAATCCCCATCGTTTAGAGAGGACAGAACATTGGACTACCTCTCTAAAGGGGAGTTTAGAAAGGATGAGACAAAGGAGGTTGTCTGGCAGTGTAGACAATCTGTCCAAAGCTATGCCCATTTTTGGAACAACACTAATTCCAAAAGTACACATGCAACCACTTAAAAGATTCAAGGGAAAAATGGATGGATGATGCACCCACATAAATTTATCAGAGTCTAAAAGGTCCAAAACAAAGCTAGCACTATCGAGAAGGTTGAGGGTATTCTTGTAGGGTTTCATTCTTCCTTCCTTTGTGATTTGGTATCCAATGATATTCTCAACATTACACCTATGGTGACATAAGTGCAAGGATAGTAACAACAAGAGCGGTGATGGGGAGTACTAAAATTCTATCATAAATAGGCATTGTAAATGAGAGTGGTGAAGTTAAGGAGGGATGTAAATGGGTGTATAAAACTAAGTATGCATCAGATGGAAGTGTAGAAAGACACAAGGCTCGATTAGTTTCCAAAGGGTTCTCTCAAGTTGAAGGCATTGACTATAATGAAACCTTTTCCCCCATATCCAAAATGAACTCCATCCTCCTTGTTCTAGCCCTTGTCGCCTCACACAAATGGGAGGTCCATCAGATGGATGTTGAATCTGCCTTCTTGCATGGGGATTTGTAAAAAGAAATCTACATGGAACAACCTCCTGGCTATGTCCAAAATGACTCCAGCATTATATGCTTTTAATAAATCTCTGCAAAAATAGACAGCTTTTTTCTCACCGTCTTTTCTAGATGTCATTCTAACCCTAATGTTTATACCAAGAAAGTAGGAAGCCATCTCATAATATGTGTTCTTTATATTGATGACCTTATCCTCACTGGTAGTGACTCTAAACTTTTAACCCATGTGAAATCTAGCCTTAAAGAGAAATTTGAAATGACAAACTTAGGCTATTTGCATTATTTCTTTGGCCTCGAAGTTTTTCAAACTAAGGAAGGTTTTTTCTTTCCTAGTCTAAGTATGTTTTCCACCTTCTTCGTCGCTTTTACATGGAAGATTCTACACCAACCCCCTCTCCCTTCCAGTCTGGAGTCAAACTTGTTGCCACCCGTACTACTCCTAAAATCGATGCCACTTTGTATTGTTAGTTAGTTGGTAACCTCTAATTTTTTATTCATACCCATCCTGATATTTCATTTGTTGTTGGTCTTGTTGCTCGATATATGCAAACACCCCATGAAAGCCATTGGAAAGTAGCAAAAAGGATAGTTCAGTTTATGTACAAGGTACAGTTCAGTTTGGGATAAATTACAGTTCATGGGGGACTCCTTTGTTGGTTGGTTTCACTGATTCAAACTGGATTGACGAACCTGATGATCGAAAGTCTATTGTGGGTTATGTTTTCAATCTTGGTTTCAAACTTGTCATTTGGGCTTGTAAGAAACAACAGGCTATTTTTTTTTCTTCAATACAAGCATAGTACTGAGCAGTGGTTAATGCAGGTCAAGAAGCGTCGTGGCTTCGATAGATCTTTTCAGAGTTTGGATTCCAGTAGCAACATCCGACCACCCTCTAGTGCAACAATCAAAGTGACATCAAGCTCGCCAAAGATCCAGTTCAACATCAACACAACAAACACATCGAGCTACACATGCACTTCACCTTCTGTAAGAGACTTTGTGAAAATGTCTACAACTTGATCTTCTGTAAGGAAAAAGAGCACTTCAATAACTCGATCTATGTTAGGAGTTCAGGAAGTCATCATTAAGAGGGGATAGGCTCTAATGACTCTTTCCTTCTCCTATTGTGTCGCCTTTGTAAATCCTTCAATCCTATCCCAAGTTGTTCTTAAGGGTGGATGTTAGGATATTTAGACACTTAGGAGTTAGTTAAGATCAACTTGGTCGAATTTGTCTTTAAGTAAAAGTGTGTTTCTTTAGTACACAACAATATGCATTTGTAGTTATGTAATCCGATGGTCACAATATGTTCTAGACATAGAGTGATCTGACAACTCATATCTCCTCGATCTTAATGACTACATTGATTCATGGCTTAACACCCAATTGGTCCATGATCTCTATTTAAAGAGCATGGAGGGTCATTTTTTGATGATCAATTGTGAGAAACTCTCTTGTAAAATATTTTTCTTTTGCATTAATATATTGCCTTAAGTGGCCATGGATTGTTTCCCTCTTCGAGGGTTTCAACCATGTAAAAACATCGATGTGTTAATCTTTGATCTAGTTGTGTGAGTGATTATTGAAGGTGTTCGTCTTATGTTGGAATACCCTGTTTTGTCGAACACTAACATCATTCTATACCCACAATCAATTTTTAGCCAGTGCAATACCCAATGTGAAGCCATAAGATTTCAGCATATAATATTTGTGTGTAAGCCAAGTAGACACTGTTTCTATAGCATGAGACATTCCAAATGTGACAACTAGTGATCATCCCAATGACTCTTTCCAGGACTTAAATAACAGCTCGATCCATACAATCAATTTTCATCTTGATACATAGGAGAGTCAATAATTTAACTAAAGGCGAGCTTCTTGACCCCCTAAGTTGTGCAAAAGGTTTGCAAATGTAGCAGAGTAACTCAAAATAGCTTGCGAGAGGCATGTCAAGCTACCAAAACTGACTTGAGCCCATGACAAGTGGCAATGAAGATTCTATGAATTAATTTCGTCGTTGAGACTGAAGCACTGAGTGTGATTAGAAAAGAATAAATGAACCATGAACAATAGAAACATGACAACAAGAGTAAAAGCATGAGTGTTTCTACAAGATTGCAAATAGACTTTCCTTCAATTAGATCATCATGAGCAATGGCAACACATAATTAATGAAGTTGGTCACCTTCTTTCAAGGAACTGTGCACACCGGGGTTAATGCTACACCGGCTACATCATGCAAATTGCATCCATGAGAGCTCTACATTATTACATCATTAGAATAGTTGTTGCTATACCGATGTTATATAAAATACATCCATGTGAGCTCTATATAGTAGATTATTAGAATGCTTTATTGTTAAATATTATGCTACATTATTAGAATGCCTCCCTCCTCACATATTTGTTTCCTATGCTCTATGTCTGTGTTCAGCTTTGACGGACCTAGAAACCCTAGTTCACAAAAATTGAAATTGCAATGTACTATTAAGATACCATCAAATGTGAATGCAACTCATTATAGGGTTTCATTCAATTAAGATACATATTGTGAAAGGAAGTCACAGGGCAAGAGTAGCATTGACACTACCAAGAGTAGGTAGCAATAGCTTTGATATTATAGTACACTCACGTTATTACAACAATAATTTTTGTGATCTATTATACCATCCACCCAATGGTATTAGTTCCTTGAATCCATTTACCTCGGAGAAAATAATATTGTTGGATTTGGTAGCAGATCTGCAAATGAAATTATGTTGAACTGGCGAAGCTTGAAATAGTTGAAATGCAGTGTTAGTATCGTTGGATCACTTCGCTCTAGACATGCAAAACTAATGCATACTAAAAGGACTTTGGAAGAGTAGATCAAAAGGTATTCAATTTGTTTGAGAGCAAGGATCTCCAAGAGGATCCTATCTGGCGTAGCTTCCAAACAATATATTGAGTTCCTCCATAACAAGTAGCAAATAACGTTTACATAAATAGATTTGTTGACCGTCGACAGAGATAAAGAACTTTTTTCTCTACCTGTCGTATGCATTTCGCCTTGAAATTTTTCGTAGAGAATCTTACAACGATAAGTCAAAGCACTAATTCTATAAAAGAGATTTTAGATAAGAAAAAACATTTCGTTTTAGATTTCTAGTACATGTTCTATGGAGTGGCACGGATTGCTTCATCCGTGTGTTACTTAGGATTGCTACTCCAACGAATGAAGAAAAAGAAAAAACATTTTGTTTTAGAGTTTGAGTCCATGTTTTATGGAGGATGTTATCCCCGATATCTAGGGATAACTAGGAGATCATGTCTCGAGGC
>CBVK0101272185.1:3101-14129 GCA_900067695.1 Picea abies | reverse complement strand
TGCATCATACTCCCTTGGTTGAAAAATTCATGAACTCTTGTTCATGAGCTCTTGCACTGTCTGTCCATGTCTTTGGATACCTGCTTAACTTTCCCAACTGGCATCTTCAATCGGGTGTCCTCTCCATTTTACTAAATACTCAAAATATTTCTTCCTTCAGGTCTTTTTGCTGACTCTCTGGTCAATTATCCTTTCCATTTGCGGCTCTTCAACTACAAGCATCTGTCTGACCCAATGAATTTCTTTTTTATCCTTCTCTGTTCCTACTTCATCAACTTTGTAAGGGTACAAATCTGCTATGTTGAATATGGCGATATTCCTACCCCATCTGGCAATTCTATTTCATAAGCATTGGCCTCAAATTTTCTTATGATCTTACACGGTCCAATTTTCTTCATTTTCAACTTATTGTATGTTCCCCTTGGGAACCTCTCCTTTCTTAGGTGCACTAATACCAAATCTCCCACTTCAAACTAAAGTTCTCTCATGTGTTGATCTGCTCTGCATTTATATTCTTGGCTGGAATTCTTTAACCATTCTTTAATCTGAATGTGGAGCTCTTGCATCTCTGCTGCAAAATCCTCTGCTCCAACACTTTTGAAATAATTATTCTCTAAGTCCCTCAACTTATATACTCCTCTCGACTTCATTCCATACATAATATGGAGTGGGCTTTGTCTTGTACTCCTATTTGGTGAATCATTATATGCAAATTCCTCTTGCGGCAAAACCTGATTCGACTAACTATGATGTTCAGCGGCTAGACTCCTCAACAAATCTCCCAAGATTCGGTTCACTACGTTAGTTTTTCCATCCATCTGAGGGTGATATTTTGAGATAAAATATAAATTCGTCCCTATATTTTTCCATAGGGTCCTCCATAAATGACCAACAAATTTGGTATCCATGTTCGAAACAATACTCTTGGGTAAGCCATGAAGTCTAACAACTTTTTTCAAAAACAGGTTTGCAATGTGAGTTGCATCACTACTTTTCTGACATGGAATGAAATGTGACATTTTAGAAAATCTTTCAACTACCACGAATATGGAATCACAACCCCTTTGTGTCCTTGGAAGTCCTAACAAAAAATCCATGCTTACCACGTCCCATGGCCTCTGTGGCATTGGAAATGGCTAATACAACCCTGTATTTTTCCTCTTCCCCTTTGTGTGCTGACAAATTCTGCATCTGTTGAAAAATTTCTTAACATTTGTTCTCATCCCTAGCCAATAATACAAGTTTTTCAGTTGTGTGAAGGTTTTGTCATGGCTAAAATGTCTAGCCAATCCCCCACTATGTTTTTCTTTTAGAAGATTCTCTCTCATAGAACTCTTTGAAATACACAACAAATTTCCCTTGAATAATAATCCATCCTGAATTAAATATTCAATCCATTGGCTTCTATATCTAAGAACTAGATTCTCACATGCTTCATAAGCCTCTTTAAAATATGAATCATCCTTGTACATATCCTTAAGGTTATCAAAAGCCAAGGTCTTCACTATGAATTACTACATAATCAAACATTTTCTGCTTAATGCATCAACAACTTTCTTAGCAGTTCCATAAATATGATTTATAAAAAAAGTAAAGTTCTGCATGTATTAAACCCATTTTGCATGCTTCTGGTTTAGTTTTTCTTGTTGAGTTATGAACTGTAAAGCATGGTTATCGCTATACAAGACAAACTCTTCCAGAATCAAGTATTGTCTCCAATTTTTCAATGCCTGTATGACTGCATAAAACTCCTTGGCATATGTTTAATACTTCATCTTGGTCTCGTTCAACTTCTCACTAAAGTATGAAATTGTCCTATTGTCTTGACTTAGGATGGATCCAATCACAAATCCACTTGCGTCACATATGACTTGAAATGTTTTACTGTAATCTGGCAGAACCAGAATTGGTTGTCCAGTTATTTTCTCTTTTAGAAACTTGAAATGTTTCTCTACTTCCTCTATCCAATGAAAAGATTTATGTCTTTTCTTGACTGTGTCCATCATTGGTGCACATATCCCACTAAAATTTCTGATAAACTTCCTGTAAAAACTATCCAATCTATGGAAGATTCTAACTTCAAAGATACTCTTTGGCAATGACCAATCTTTGATTGCTTTTACCTTCTTAGGATCCATATTCAAATCATTCGAAGAGATCACAAATCCCAAATAAATGAGTTCTTTCTTCATGAAAGATTACTTCTTCAAATTGATCAGCAATTTCTCTTGCTGCAATCTCCTCATCACTAAAGATAAAGGGTTTAGATGTTCCCCTTCAGTCTTACTGAAGATCAGTATATCATTGAGATACATGATTACAAACTTTCTGATGAAATATTTCAAGACTTCATTCATCAACCTCATGAAAGTACTCGGTGCGTTTGTCAAACAAAACAACATGACAATCCATTCATACAGTCCTTCATTTTTTTTGAATGTTGTCTTACATTCATCACCTTCCCTCATTCTAATCTGACGATACGCACTTTTCAAATCAATCTTTGAAAAAAAATTTGCTCCACTCAAACAAT
Source organism: Picea abies (assembly GCA_900067695.1). Lineage (NCBI taxonomy): Eukaryota > Viridiplantae > Streptophyta > Pinopsida > Pinales > Pinaceae > Picea > Picea abies. The sequence goes on along the minus strand of CBVK0101272185.1, from coordinate 11,596 downwards.
CCATTAAGTCATCCATCCTGGGTAAAGGAAATCTATACCTGATGGTGATTTTGTTTATATCTCTCAAGTCAATACACATTATCTAGCCACCATCCTTTTTTGGACTTAACACTATTGGTACAACGCATGGACTCAAACTTTCTCTCACCAATCCTTTGTCCATCAAATCCTGAACTTACTTCTTGACTTCTTCATTCTCCTGCAACATCAATCTATACGCTGCTTTGTTTGGTAAAATTGCTCCAGGTATAATATTAATGTGATGACTTATGTTCCTGATGGGAAACAATGAACAAGGTACTTCATCCACCACTATATAAATAAATTCCTCCAACAATTATTGAATTTCCTCCGATAGATCATCTATCTTGGTACTAGTTAAGATGACTCTGGGTTTTCTCACTACAACAAACTGCATGTCTTCTTCTTTCTTGACTTCATCAAGAAGTTCCTTCCCACTCATGAGAAGTATAGTATTTCTCACCTATGTTTTTACCTCCTTATCCTTAATTGGTAGCAACATATGCATCCTACCATTCTTCTCCAAGGTGTATGTGTTCCTTCTTCCATCATGAACAACATTTTTGTCGTATTGCCACGGTCTACCCAAAAAAAGATGACAGACATTCATGGGAATAACATCACATAAGATTTCATCTATGTACCCCCCTATCTTAAATTCAACTAAACATTGTTTAGTGACTATTACCTGATGTCCTTTTTTCAACCATGAGACTTTGTATGGGCTCGAACGTGAAACTGTCTCCAATTCCATCTTTTCCACCATTTCCTTGGACACTAAATTATCTATACTTCCACTATCCACTATTACCTTTCATACCCTATCCTTAGTCTTGCAAGAAGTTCTGAACAAACTGTTTCTTTGGACTGGATTCTCTATCTCCTTCTCTGACTTCAAGAGAATTTTTTGCATCATTAAGGATCTTCCGCCTTCTGCATCTTTTGCCTCAACATTTCACCTCTGTGCTTATGAAATGTGAGCTTTGCCTCCTCCCTATATTCTTCTGTCAAGACATTTATAATACTTATGTACTATCTTTCCATAGACAAAACAATATATCTCACCTCCTCTACCTCTTCCTCTTCCTCTAGCTCACGGAAAAATGTTCCTGTCATCATATTTTCTTCCTTGTGAACTTCCTCCTCTTTCAGGGTGAGTGTGAGGTTTATTTTCTTCATCCTTAGGATTTTGTACCCTTTCCTGGGCAATTGATTTTCCTCTGCTCTAACTTCGACCTCAGTCTCTTTGACCTTGCTTCCGGGCCAATTTCTCTTTAGCCTTCATGGCCATTTGATAAGCATATTCTACATTCCATATCGTCATCATGCTCATCTCATCTTGAATGTCATATCTCAGACCATTCATGTATATGGTTACCTTTTCATCATCACTTTCTTGATGACCTAATCTAATGTTTAATATGTAGAAATCCTCAGTGTATTCTTTTAGTGTCATTCCTTTCTGTCTCATGTTCTACATTCTTCAAAACAGATTAATTTGGTATCCCCTAGGTATAAATTTGGGTTTCATATTTGCAACCATTCTATCCCAGATTTTGATTTTTTTCTTTCCTTTGCAATGCATGTTTGCCTGCAATTCATCCCACCACAGTGTTGCATGCCCTTTGAGTCTAGTAATGGCATGTTTAACTTTATTATCTTCCTTGACATCCTCATAGTTGAAGTAGTTGTCTAGAGCTCTAAACCAATATAGAAGCTCCGTAACATCTAAGTTTCCTTCATACATTGGAATTTCCATTTTTTCTCTAGTTCTTGAAACATCTCTGAATAGACGTTCTTCTGCAGCATCCTCGGTTGCGACTTATTCTTTAGCTCCAACCTCATTTTGTCTTTCGGCTTCAATGATATCTCCAACATCAATTGTTTTTCTATGTGTTATCTCCATAGAATCTAATCGAGTATGATGTTTTCTCATTTCCCTTTCCACAGTTGGATCGAGCATTGGTCTATATTGACGTCTTCTTGTTGGCATTGTTTCAAATCTGTTCCATGCAAAATTTTAATCACAACTTACCTTATGTTTTCTCCTTCTTACAAAAAACAATTATTGAAAGCTAGGCTCTGATACCACTCTGACATAGCACCCCCTTCCTCAGCAGGTTCTACGCAACTTCCTGGTCTTAGGATCATTCTTAATCTCCCTTCGATTCTAAATGATTCTTTGATTCCCCACAGGAATCTCCAACAGACAAGTGTTTAACCACAGGTCCTTCTTTAGAGTTACACCTGTGCAAACAAGCACCAAGTGCCAACTCTTACCCACATGACTGACTGATATGATCAACAGTCTTCACCCGGAAAGGTAATTCAGGTTTCATGACTTCGCGATCCCTAGCGTGAGTCTCCTTGTCTTGTAAATCCCCAAAAACCTGAAAGGATAACTACTCTTTCCTTGTCTTGTAAATCCCCAAAAACCTGAAAGGATAACTACTCTTTGACTTCTCCCTTGGCTTTTCCTGACGTGACATATGTCTAAAACCCGGGGCCAAACAATTCGGCACTTCAGAAATTCATGTATCGGCAAAATTCAATACAACAAGCCCTTCGCTCAGTAGCCTAAATCATGATAAATTCTCATCATGAATCAATGTCTCTAAGATCCTCATGATTTGATGGTCTTGATTCAATCAGGATTCCATGAATTAGGAATTCACAACTCTCGACTCCAATTCACAACTTATTTCATGCCCCAAATTTCGAAAGATGAAATATGAGCATGAGATCAATGACTCTCATTGATCCGGATCCAACAACCACTGTTCCTCCTGAGGTTCTCAAGAAAAATGATCCTCAACCTTAAACCTTCCATTGATCTATTGATCCAATGACTCATGGAACTTCGACGATTCTCCCTCTGAGAATTTTGACCATCTCTTCAGACTTCTCAAGGAATTCTACCCAATTACCTTGGCATCTTTCCTTTTGACCTAAAGTTATTGGAGGTGACTCTGGACCTCGTTCTTCCTTCGAACACTTCAAAGGTTATAGCCCTTCTAAATTTGGACTCTCACTATGACTCTTGGAATCTAAGGAATCCCTGCACACACACATTGTGGCATTCACAATAACCCCTAGTTATTTGACCCCTCAACTCTACTCAATTCTTGCAACAATAGTCCTGCAACCTTCCTCCTTGTTTGGTAAATTATAAGACTTCAAATTGCCTATGCACACCTTTCACGGCCTTGTGTTACACCTACACTTCTTCTTGTATGAGAAAAAAGGTAACCCTCCTGAAAATTTATGAGATAAAACTCGGACTCTCGTCAACGCACTCTATGTGGACCTTGACTGCACTCCTTACAGGATTCCTCGGGATGAGAAACAATTGAAAATCATACTTCTCTTCTCACAGACTTCATATATTCACCATGAAATCAACAACATTCATACACACATAACATTGGAAAAAAATGCATAATAGAGAGTATAAACAAAACTATAAACATACCATTCAAATAGATGTAAACAATAACCAAGACGACGCCATGAAATTGAGTCAAAGATTTTATATATTAACTCAAATATTCATGTACATGGGTTCTTCTCTGTTCTTATGTGCTCCTGCTCTCTACAACTTACACAACTGATACAATGATACAAATGAGGGTGTCTTTTTTGAGTTTTTACTCTTACTTTACAAGCTATCTAATCTGAAATAAAAGCTACAACAACTTTTCATAAATTACACACACAACACAACATTGAAACAAAATGCATAAACATAGAGTATAAGCAACTGTATACATACCATTCAACAGATGAAAATAGTAGGCATAATAACACCATGAATGTGAGTCAAAGATTTATTATATTAACTTAAGGATTCTTGTACATGGGTTCTTCTCTGTGTTCTTACTCTCTATAGCTTTACAGCTTACTCAACTCATACAATGATACAAGCGAGGGTGTCTTTCTATCCATTTTTCCCTTCTACACTACAAGCTATCTAATCTGAAATAAAAGCTACAACAACTTTTCATAAATTACAATAAATGCCTCTTTATCCGATAGATGAGAGAAATTCTCATAATATGTATTACAATATTCCAAACATAAATACAAATACATCCTCTTAGATATTACATTAAATGTTCTATCATTCAAATTCAGAATGTCTCAAAATATGTGTTGGTGCAATTTCAGCTGTCCTTTCCTTTGCGCTTGCTTTGTTGGCTCACTTACAATGCTCCTACATTAGTGTGAGCCCCAATGTTGTACTATAACACCATATGTTTGGAGATATGAAATATAAAAAACATTGGTCTTCGAATTTACTTATATTACAATGTGTGCACTGGTGAATGTGTTTTCTTTGCTTTAGTTATATGACAAATGCCAATCTAAAACATAATTAGTGTATTCATCAAATACATAATTACAACTTATATTTATATGATGATAAGTAATAAAATCAAAATGTCATTCCAAAAGTCGTACCCATAGGAATCATTGGAGTATAGTAGGGTCTCGCACACGATAACTTTCGTTCAACTGACATACTACTAACTGGGAGTCTAGGAGAACTTTTAAATAATGAATATAATGTGAAATGACATCATGTAAAATCTTTATAACGACACTATATATGGCCACATTATTCATTGATGGCCCTAGGAAAATGCCACCTGAAGACACTAGTTGAACCTCGGGTGAGTAAACAACCCAAGCGATGGAAGCCAAATTCCATGTATGACAACTGGCCCCATATGCAAATCTTAAGTAGATCGATGACTTTGTTCACATCTTCCAACCAAGTCAAAACTCAATAAGAAAACCGATGAAAAAACATGGAGAATATATATACACTAAAATACATTAGTATAAAAAGAGTTATGCCCAAGATTGGGGCTCACGCAGAATATTTTTTCAAGTAGAGCCCATTCCTGGACTCAACCAACATATTCCCTTCATAATCTTCCAACTCATAGGGTCCTTTTTCTAAGACACATCATGCGATATAAGGATCGTGCCACATGGGGTTGAAATTTCCTAGCCCCAATGGTTTTTTGGCTTGGTCATACAAGATGACCAAGCCACCCTCAATGTATTGTCGAGGATAGACAAATTTACCATACTGGACTGTGACACATCATTTATTTAATTTGATGGACATAGAGGCATCTCGATGTTGCTCATCTAGGATCTCTAGGTGTAGGAGGTGTTGTTCGAGATCGAAAGTGTGAGGTAAGAGCTTAACTTCCAATATAAGAGAAGAGGTTTCACATTCAATAGGTAGGATTGAATACACACTATGTACTATCTGGAAAGGAGAAAAAATGGTGGACATTTTGACCTAGGTTTGGTATGCACAAAGTGCACAGTAAAGCATGATATGCCATTCATATTTTCTCTGGCTAACAATTTTCTGCAAAATGATCTTGAGAGACTTTTTCACGGCCTCCACTTGTCCATTTTCCCAGGGGTAATAAGGGGAAGAATGAACATGTTTAAACCCCATTTTTGTTGCTAATTCTTTCATCATTTCTCTTTGAAAGTGACTTCCATGATCAGTGAAAATCTCACTCGGGATTCTGAAACTTGATATAATTTGATTGAACATGAAAATGCAGTAGTCTTACCATCATATTTAATAGTAGGCATGGCCTTATCCCACTTAGTAAAGTATTCTACGACCATGATAATATATTGATGCTCCCAACCAAATTTGGGTTGCAATCCAAACAATCCACCCCCCACTTGGCCAAGGGACTGACGATAATGACCGAGTGAAGAGGGGTTGGATGCGATTTCATCTTCTGAGTGAAAACCTAGTAGGGGTGACACTTGTTGACCACTTCGACACAATCTTTAAATATATATGGACAAAAATAACTGGCTCACAATATCTTCTGGGTTGTCGCAAGCCCAGATAGATTACCACCACAAGCCTGAATGTGACATTCATTAAGGAAAGACTCAACCTCTTTGTGATTCAAGAAAACACACAAGATATCATATACACCTTGTCTATACAAAGTTTCACCGATGATAAGGTAGTTCTTTTCTTGATATTGTATACGTCGTCAGTGATCTCTTGAAATATGCTGAGGGAACTAAAAATTTTTAAGGTAGATCACAATATCTCCATACCATGGGTATGATGACAAGATAATGAAAATGTGTTCATACGAAAATGAATCAACATGAATAACATCCTTATCTAACCAAGGGAAGTCTGATATTAACTCAGTAAAAACTAACGATTTCTTGGATTTTGCTGAATAAAAATTGAGGTCAAACTCTTGTAGGATGACATTACATTTATTATATTTCCCCCCTATGATATTCCTAGTAAGGACATATTTAAATAGATTGACATCAACAACCATGGTAGTTTTGCAAAGAAATATATAGTGTCGTAATCGTTGAACTACGTGAACGACATCCAAAGATATCTTCTCAACATGAGAATACTTGAGTTTAGGGATGACTAAATTTTGAATAAGATAGTAAATGGCATGATCATGAAGCTCATCATCCTCATAAACTAAAACCATACCCATCGTCCCTTCGAACACGACGATATAAAGCAAGTAATTTCTATTGTAGTCTGGAGGCTTCAACATAGGCGTCGATACCAATGCTTTCTTCAGAGCATCGAATGATTCTTGAGCTCACTCATTCCATATAAAAGGAGTGTAATTCTTCAAGAGATGCATGAATCCCTTATTAATATTGGCATAGTTTACTATAAACCGATGTAAAAATTTATCTTTCCCCTAATATTGGCATAGTTTACTATAAACCGATGTAAAAATTTATCTTTCCCCTATAAACCTTGAAGCTGATGAATAGTGTGTGGGGGAGGAAATAGAAGTATTGCCTCAAACTTTAAAGGATCTACCATGATCCGAGTATCAGAGACTAAGAATAATAGAAGACGACCTGATCTAACGCAAAATATGCACTTATGAGGGTTCAAACATATGTGATAATAGTGACATATTTGAAAAAATAGCCAAAGGTGGTTAGAGTGATCCCCTCTCTTACAAGAATGAGAAGCGAGATCATGAAGGTAAGCTTTGACTATATGCTTGAGATCATGAAAACTAAATGTCCTATATCGTTGGAAAGTTTCTCTGATGTTTTTAAGGCCAAAAGGCATTGATCGGTATAAGAATGTACCCCAAGGACAAATAAATGTCGTCTTATGTTGATCCTTAGGTTTAATCTGAATTTGGTTGTATCTTGAAAATCCTTCCATGAAATAAAAAACCTCACTTCTCTCACACTCATCAAGAATCTAATCAATGAAGGGTGTCGAGAAGTTGTCTTTAGGAAAGGCCTTATTGAAGTCTCTAAAATACATGCATACATGGATGGTTTCTTTCTTCTTATTCACATGAATGATATTGGATACCCATTCAGTCAAGGGAACCGAGTAGATGAAGCAAGAATTAAGAAGTTTCTCCACCTCTACCTTAATAGCAGGGGCCTTCCTGGGATTGACAACTCTAAGTCATTGTCGAATAGGTTTAGCATCCAGGTAGGTTTTAATATCATGTTTGACAATTCGAGGGTCGATTCCTAATATCTCTTCATATGACCAAGCAAATACATCATGGAATTATTTGAAGAGCTTGGTGTAGATCATAATTTCTTCCGGTGAACAATCTGCACCAATATATACATTTTCAACCTTACCAAGAATATGAGAGATATCGATCATGGTAGTAGGTGAGATAATTGCCATGTTTCCTTTGGCATAAATACCATGTGTATCAAGTGGAACTACAACTTGACAACTATCTCGCTCAAGGTAGATATAAAATCATATTATTCGATTCTAGCAAGCTCTGGGAGGAAATAAGAGCGATGGTGGATATCATCCCATGGCCTATCAAAACCATTCATGGACTCTATGATTGATTCATATGAGGTAAATTATCATCCAGGAAGTCATGTGATCAAGATGATGAAGTGAACCACATAGGCTTAAGAACAATATCCTCCTCATCCATCTACGAGGAGATAGGATCTGGGTCAATAGAAGAGTCAAGAACAACCTGATACTCTATCTCTACTGCCGACAGTGGCATAGCCATTCTAGTATGTGACTAACCCTCACAAGACACATTCGAGGAAGTTATGGTATAAGGATCATTAAAATACGAAGTGTGGAAAGGAACGAACCTCATTAACAAAGGAAACCTACTTGACATAGCATAGATATGATGAATTGGTGCTCTAAAATAAAAAGTACCCATAAGGGATGAATACATTTTGACACCAATATTCTCAGTTGTCATCTAAGAATTTTTTATCACATGGATCAACGGTCCAACTACTGCAATGGGGATATATTATGCAAAGTAAAACTGATCGATCGTCATAATTTTCCCATCATGAGGAAAACATAAAGTACAAAAGACAAATGATATGACTGCAATCATAACATAAGTCCATTTACATACTAGTAACAATTTATAGTCAAGGGGCACATCGACATC
>CBVK0101272181.1:0-30802 GCA_900067695.1 Picea abies | reverse complement strand
ATGTTGAGGCACCACAAATCCGGGTCAAATGAGAATACATTATGGTAGAGATAATGATGTCGAAAAGAAATGACCACAAAACGCTCGATTGCTAGTTTCTAACATCCAGATTGGAAGTTTGAAAAAGGTAGAAATAACATTCAAAAATTAAGAAGCAAATCAGGCGAACAAATTTAGATACCACGAAACGATGAGTTGTCAGGAAGTGCTTTTAGTTTGTATGAACTCGTTGTGATATATGGAGATGAAACCACTAAAACACACCAAATCTCACTCGTTTCTTCTGGTTTTCCTGCATTTCCTCTGACAAATTATCTTCCATAAGGAGATTCAATGTTTTTTCATCACAATTTAAATGCTCTTGATCTTCCCATCAGACCTAATAATAGAATAATTGATCTTTGAATGAAACATGTCACAATAGTGATAATTACAAGCATGCACTGATGGTTCACTTGAATCCCATGAGTAGGCAATCATGAAATTTATTCACAATCGTAAGAAGGAGAGGGTTCTTATGTTCGTTCATATGTATGACAACCACCTCCACGCTTGAGAACGAGTATAAGTTGTCCATAATTCACAATTACGATTACGTATTGATTTATAATCCAATAGAAGATGATATGAGGGCTTCCACGATCCAAGTGGATCTAATAATGCTAAAAAATTGATAGTATCGAATGCAAATGCAAATTACTCCATTGTGTAGAGCTCGACGAGAGCTTTCCAACACAATTTGAATAACCTCAAACAAACATCGTATGTAGAAGTTATGATGTTCTAAATATTTTGACCAACATGAAAAAGTCAACAAGGTAGGACATGTGGCAGACCCATAGGATACCACGTGGCCATCCATACAAGTGACATGGAACATGGTGACATCATGATGATGTTATCATGTTGATGTGGGTGCATGAGAGGGTGCCACATGTCACTTTTTTTTGGTATTTTCGACACCTAGTTGGACCAGTGAAATTTTTCCACATGTCATCCGTACGGATGATGTGGCAACCATATGATCCATGTGGCAGGACATACAATGACATGGTAGGTGATAGGTGGTAATACGAAGATGATGTGGCAGCTAATGTAGGCAGGTTGACTCTGCACTGACTGTACAACAGGTGGACCAACCCGAGGATGCCACATGGCACTCTTTGATTGGCCAATATCGGCTAAGGGTATCCAAAAGTTTGTTGGGGTCAAATGGAATCAAACCCACGACCTCCTCACACCGGGCCTACGACTTAAACCATACACTACAACCAATTGGGCTAACTATGCCATCGAATATTCCATTGGACTTCAATGTATTTAAATTTATAGTTGTAAATATATGCCTAAAACGGATTCCACGGGGTTTGAACTTGGGATCTCCAACCAAAAGATTCCAACAACTTGCAAAAAATGGACCACGTGCGCTCGGTTGTTAACTAGTCAACCAACAAATTATATTAAAAACTTTGTTATGCCAAACCTGAAATATAGGGGGTCGCGTGGGGTTTGACTCCCCGACCTCCTCTATTTAAATCGACGCCTGAACCAATGCACGATACACCAATGCACGATACATAATTGCGTGCCAAGATTACAGAGGGGATGCATCAAAATTTGTGCTAAAAGGTGCTAATATTTTGATAGTGTATTGTTTTACGTGCCATCAAATTTCTTGAGAAACATTAGGGTGTTTATACTCATTTTTCTCAGAATTTCTAGAGGAATTCAATGGTGATCTCTATTTCTAAATTTGAGAAACAATTTAGAAGGTCATTGTAAAAAACATAATTTGGAGTCATTATTGTATCAAGCATTTGAGCATTAATAGAGCGGTCTTTCATTTGTAAGTGGACCTATAGACGTAACCCAATATGAGTGAAATACATTGACAACTTGTATAATGTGCATTGTTCTTGTTGTTTCTATTTCACTCAGTTTCTCACAAATTATTTATCATTAATGAGGTTTTGGATAAGTATGTGAATTCACATGTTATTTTGAAAATAGTCAAGATGATCATATTTTTCGAATCAAGTTGTATGTTAATGTATAATTTAGAAATGATTTAACACGAAGGATTTTTGGATCAAGTTGGTATGAGAGAAAGGTTTTGACAAGTGTTTGCAAGTGAATGCTTACAAGGTCTAAGTCCAAGTTAGGTGAGGGCACACTTGAAGACTTCAACCTAGAAATTCAAAGAGAATTTCGAAGACGAGGAATGGTGTTCAAAGAATGAGAAGATCCTAAAATGAGCTTCGATGATTTAACAAAGGCATTTCTCAAAATGAAGAGAATGGTGGAAGGATTACACTGTAAGTCTCAAGGAGGAGATGAAAATTTGGTAAAATATGAAGGAGAAGGAGGAGGTGAAAAACCTCCAGATCCCCCTTCGTCCCCATCTTCATCATCATCATCATCTTTTGATGATAGAAAAAATTCTACTCACAAGAAGAAGCCTTCTAAGAAATATTCTCATTCTCATGATTTTCCTTTATTAAAGTTAGATGTAAAGTTTGATTTACCGATTTATGATGGATAATTGAATGAATAAAAGTTGGGCAATAGGATCAAACATATTGAAGTATATTGCAGGGTACAAAAATTGTGGATGACACTGCAAAAATACAGTTGGCTACTCTTCATCTGGGCAAAACAACCTTGATATGGTGGGAGAGTAGGATGCAAACTGATCTCATCCAACAAGGTAAAGTAATTTCTTCTTGGGATGAATTCATTGTTGCATTAAGAAAGCAATTTTATCCATTAGCTTATATACAAACAACAATAATAGATTGGAAACATCTAAGACAAGGAAAAAGGACAAATGTTCAAGTATATACACATGAATTTAAGAAAAAAAACATTATCTTTAGGAATTCCATTATAGACTCGTGAGACTCTTCTTAAATATATTGTTGGTAGGCATTAATATCTTTGCATATTAGATTGATGTTTAACCCTACTAATATTGATGAAGTGACAGTACAATCTACTCATATTGAAGCTAGCAAGGGAAAGCATGTGTTTGAAGATAAGAAGCCACACAAATTTGATAAACAATCGAAGGGAAAAATGAAGAGTAAGAATTCAACTGCAATGAGTAAATCTAAAGAGAAGCCTAAATTTTCTCACTACAAGAGAAAAGGACATAAGGAGATTGAGTGTTAGAAGCTGCATCCAAAGTTGCGACCAAAGAAGTTCCAGGATAAGGGGAAACATAAGACATTTGCAATAGCTCAACAAGATATGGGATCAGATTCAATAGATAAAACTAAAATCATAGTAATGGGAAGTAAAGGTATATCTACTGCTAGTTCTATTTCTTCAATTCAATTTGCTAAATTGGAAAGCATTCGTAATCAACAAAAACAAAGTGAGCTTTTCCATGTAAGGTTCATAGTGAAGCATAAAAGGATAGATACTTTGTTTGATAGTGCATCTCAAGTGAATTTAATATCTGAAGCAACTGTTAAGAAGCTAGGTTTAAAGAACACACCTGATGTGAAACCATATCCATTAGGTTAGGTGTGTGAGGATGCTAAGTTGCAAGTAACTATATAGTGTAAAATCGGATTTGCAATTACTTCCAAGTTTATTGATGAGGTGTTGGATGTAGTGCCACTTGACATTTGCAGTATTGTCTTTGGTAGTCCATACTTATTTGAAAGGAAATCCATATTTTATTGTGAAGAGAACAAATATCACATTTTCAAAGACGATATTGAATATATTATTAGAGCTCACCATTTTAAAACTAATATTTCTTTAGTGAGAACAAGACAAATGAAGAGACTTGTAAGTGCTAGTAAATATTTTGTTCTCATGATGGTGAAGCAAAAAGAGGAAGATGTATCATATGATTTTTCAGATTGTGATCCAAGTCATAAGTAGGATTTGGTAAAGATTATTTCTAGTTATGATGAGCTATTTTAGGAACCTACAGGGTTGCCTCCCAAGAGGGGAGTTGAACATGAAATTTATTTGCAGCAGGATGCTCCTCTTCCTAATATTGGTGTGAAATGGGTATTTTAGTGGTGAGGCAAGCAACATAAAGCATTCGATACATTGAAAGCGAAGATATATATTTCACTAGTGTTGGCTCTGTTGGATCTGCAACAACCATTTGAGATACAAACCGATGTCAACATATATTCCATGTTAGCAATATTGATGCAACGAAGTAAATCTATTTGTTACCATTCTGAAAATTTTACTCAAGCAGTAATTAACTATCCAACATATGATAAATAATTATATGCTTTGGTACAAAGTGTGAAAAAATGGAAGCATTAATTAACGTGGAAGGAAAAGTTAGTTCACATAGACCATCAACCATTACATTATTTGCAATCACAAACCAAACTACAACCATCACGACATTTTAGGTGGATGGGTTTCTTACAACAATTTCATTTGGTAATGAAGTATAAGAAGGGTATTCTTAACAAGGTTGCATATATGTTATCAAGACTAGTGGTCAATGCATCTACAATATTAATGCATAATTATCTAGGTCATGAATTTTTTGTTGAACAATATGCTAGAGATAATGATTTTAAATATGTATATGAAGCACTAACTCATGGCAATCTACATGAAGAATTGGATTATCATGTGCATCGTAGTTTATTGTATCATCTTGGAAACCTTTGTATACCCAGATATGAAAGAGAAAATGTAATCAAGGAATCTCATACATTGCTCATTTCTTGTCACTTTGGGGTAGGAAAAACAGTAGCACAATTGCAAAGATATTTTTATTGGCCTCGAATGAATGAAATGTTGGAAAATTGGTTGTCATTGATGTCAACCCTAGAATAAGTCCATAAGCCTCTAGAAGTGATGGGTGTATTTGAAGAAGTATCCAAAGTGGTCCCCTTATGGCGTAGCTTTAATCATGGCCCTCATGGGAAGACTCTTTGAAAAATTCTACAACAAGCCCTGGAAAAATGGTTAAGTGGTTAAGAATCCCAAGAGGCATGGTCATGAAGCTTGAAGTTAATTGAATAAAACTAACATGAAGGACATTGAAAATGCATTTAGAACCATCATGTATTGATAGTTCTCATCATTCCATTTACAACAATAGGTGGCATACCACGTGGTTCTTCATGGTTGAAAATTTATTCCCTATTAAAGATGAAGCCCTAGAGTATGGTCAAGAAGCCCCAGATATAAGGTCAAAGAAGTTACAAGTTGGCCCTAAAGTCAAGTAAAGGAGAATTTTTTTTTCAATCAAGAAGTTACAGGTTGGCTTAAATATCAAGTAAATAAGTTACTTGGAAGGGTATAAATACACATCAAAGAGCCTCTCATTATCATCAACCAAGGATGTGATTTATTAGTGAAAGAGAAGTAGTAGAGTTGTATGAAGTAGGGATTTTTTAGAGTGGGTCAAGCATACAATGTCCCACAAGCCCCTTGCTGGTTATATTGGTATCACCACACGAGGCCCCTGCTGGTTGTCTTGGTATCGCCACACAAGGCCCCTGCTGGTTCGCCACACGAGGCCCCTGCTGGTTGTCTTGGTATCGTCACGCAAGGCCTCACTTATTGCATAGTCCAGTCTTGTGAGGCTAGGGAAAATTTTGAAGAAGGTGCTATTCTCTTGATGCTGAAGTTAAGGAAATTTTGATGATCTGTGATCTCATGCACCGGGTTTTCATATGTTGAGAGGTATGTTTTTTTTTTATGTTTTGAGGATTGTATCTTGGAGATTTTGACATATACTTGAGGAATTTCTTGGACGTTATGGCACATGATTTGAAGCATATATTGAAGGTTATGGTATATGCTTGAGGCATATCTTGGAGGTTATGACATATGATTTGAGGCATATCTTGGATGGTTTGACACATGCTTAAGGCATGGTTTGACACATGTTTGAGGTATATCTTGGATACTTTGGCACATGGTTTGAGGTATGTCTTGGATATTTTGGCACATGTTTTAAGGAATATTTTGTAGGTTTTGGCACATGCTTGAGGCATGTATTGGAGGTCTTGGCACATGGTTTGATGCATATATTGGTGATGTTGGGTGTATGATTTAGGGGATATTATTGGAGATCTTGGCATAAGATTTATGAGGTTATTGGGTTGAACCAGTTTTGATGATGATGATGTATCAATATTAGTGACGGTAACAATGACAAGTTGATTCTCTCATTTATATTTTTGGGAGGAAGGAAGGGGAAAGGAAAGGGAGTTGGAGTTGGAGCTGGAGAATATAGAGAGTTGGAGATTCCTTCAGGTTGGATCCTGTAGAATAGGGGGTTGGAGCCTCCTTTTAGTTGGAGCTGGAGAATCTAAGGAGTTGGAGCTTTCTTCAGGTTGGAGCCTGTAAACTAGGGGGTTGGAGCCTCCTTCTAGTTGGAGCTGAAGAAGTTAGGGAGTTGTAGCTTCCTTCAGGTTGGAGCCTGTAAATAGGGGGTCGCTGCCTCCTTTCAATTGGTGCTGGAGAATCTTGGAATTTGGTCCTCCTATGGATGTAATATTCAATATATATATATATATATATATATTCAAAATATTTCTGTGGTTTTCTCCTATTTTGGTTTCCATGTAAAATTATTGTGTACTTTGTATATGTGGTTATATGTTGATGATATCTTGAATGTAATAATAAGTTATAAATTGTTGATAACTTAATGTTTAAATGTTATGGTTAAAAATGCTAAAAAGTGATCAATACTGATTCACCCCCCCCTCTCAGTATTGGTGAATATTCAAACAATTGATATCAGAGCAGGTTCTTCAAAAACAGTCTAACCATTGGAAGGTAAATCATGGATTGCACTAATAATGGAACATCAATGCTTGATGGTCATAAATATGATATACAAAGATCAAGAATGAAAGTATGTTAAAAGAACAAGGGTTTTACATTTGCAACTTAGTCGTTTCATGATACACCGCTCTAAAGAAACCTCCAAAGATTGCAACCTAGAATAAATTAAAAAGAAACAAAAAAATAACAATGGATGCCATCCTGGATAGATTACCTGATTCAATAAAACTCAAAGTGGTACAATTCTCATTAGCCAAAGAGCCTTGGGATAAGATACATAATCTATACTTTAAGGAATCATTTCTTGTATTCATAAGCAAGAGCATGTTGATCAGGATAAAGAAGATGCCGAGATCGAATGAGAAGAAAGAATGATCTTTATGACATTGAAAACTAAAAAAATGATTATGAAGAAGAAGTTTGAGTATATCTTGAGGGAGAGATAATCATTGCCTTAAGTGAACTAAAAAGAGAAAGAAAGAAAAACAAGTCCCTCAAGGAAGAATTGATCAAGATAAATGATGGTTCTCAAAATCCCAACAAAAAATATGAACAAATCCAACAGATTATTATAAATCTAAAGGTCTAGTTAGAATAATCCAGAAGGATTGAAGAAACACTCAAAAACCACTTGGAATAAAAGTAGAAAATAAACGAGTCTTAGGAAGTTGAAATTAATCAACAAGAAAGAAGACTTGAAGAAGAAATCATATCCTTGAAAACCCAACTTGAAGAAGCAAAGAGAATGGAAGAAGTAATGAATATTCAAATGATGAAGAAAGAAGAATATTGTGATAAGCTTGAGGAAGAAGTCGTCACATTAAGGGTGAAGTTGACAATATCAACAAGAACCTGAAGATCTCTCAAGTAATAGAAGGCATTCTCAATTGTCAAATGTCACCATTCGATAAAATAGGTCCTAGATACATAGGTGAGGCCTCATGCAAAGAAAATGAAAATGCCTATCCCATCAAGAGTGTCGAAGAGAGAGAAATATCAATACATCCAGTAATGAAAGTTGAACAGAAGTGTTCTAGATAGCCGAAAAATAAGAATGAAGAGAAGGCTAAGAGCTATGCAGACATTCTCAAAGGAAGGAATCATGGTCATCAAGAGTAAAAAAGGGATGAATGAAAAAGATGTGTATCTCCAAGAAGACCTTTATCTCCAAGTATCAAAGAAGCTTCATTCATTATGAAGGAAATAATAGAAGATAAAATCATGATCAAATAAGGCATGCATTTAGAAGGACTACATCACAAAGAGGATCATTGGCTCCCATATATCAAATTTTCTTTCCTGGTTATTGTTTTACTTGTAATAACTTTGGACATAAAGCTGTAGATTGTCAATCGTATGGAAACAAATTTCAAGCAAGAGATGTTTATGTGCCCCCTACAACATTGAATGTTACAAATGCCACAACTATGGACATATAGCTTGTGATTGTAGAAGCATGTTGGAGTATTCATTGAAGGAAAACACTGATATCAGATACAATAAGGTTTGGATAAGAAAGCAGAAACAAGAAGAAAAAGTGAATGAAGAATTCCTAGAGATCATACTCATGGGATTTACATAATTGTGCAATCATGCCGAACCTACAGGAAAAGAGGAAGATGTCAAAATTCAGAATGATGATCCTGCAGTAGAGTAGGATTATGTATTCTTCTAAGCAATCTAGCTTGGAGAGTCCTAGTAACATGAATATTGAAGAGGGGGAGTCTAAGAAGCAACTGTTATAGATTGGAGAACTATCTTCTAGGCAGACTGAAGTGTTTTCATATTTTGGGAAGGCAGATTCTGAATGGTTTGATGGAAGAGGTACACAATTTCTAGTGACAAATTGGTTGATTAAGGAGCAATTTTCTGAACACATCCCCATGCAGGTATGAAGAGGTAAGCTGACAGTTACGAAGAATATTGTTGGAACGCTTTTGAGGCAGAGATTCATGATCATATAGAGGATCTCAAGCATGTATTTAAGCATGTATATATTCATTACAAACTTATTTTCATGATTGTATAGAGGATTCAAGAATGTTTTCTTGTTGCAAACTTGTAGGGTTTGATTTGAAGATAGAGCCAACTAGTGGACACATTTGATTCAAATTCAGAAGCAAGAATATGCGGTGATCAATTGCAACAAAGAAGTAAAGTGACAGATGGGTTAGCATTGTATACAGTTGAGTAGCAGGGCCATGGAAAATTTTGTGACATATGGACAAAGATGAATTCATGAGATATTTGGCAGGTCTAGAATATGATACTTGACATGAACCAGAGAATATACATGACAGTGGATGAAAGCATGAGATAAAGAGGAATTTCAAAAAGACTTGTTGTCAATGTCATCAAGAGGAATGTTCAGTAATCATATGACTCATAAAAGAAGCATATTGACACGTGGAACCAACTAGTCATAGGAATGCAAGTCATGAGATGCACATCAAGAAAGGGGGAGAGAAATCGTTATAGGATTTATACTTTCAAGAGGAGATTGTTGAATGATTATGTCATTGATTTCAGATCAGTGAAGACATGACAAGCCATGAAGACTTGAAGTCAATTGATGAAAGAAATTTGACATGAATGTTTTTAATATACATCTGTGGATTACACTAGGAAGTACCAATGGACAAGAAGCCCCACATTGATCTACACAACATCTTGCAAAGGAGACAAGGGGAGAGAGTCATTAGGGGGAGTTACTCTTTGTCATTGATGTCAAAGAGGGAGAGAAATAAAAAAAGCATGGAGACAAGGGGAGTGCATGAATATAGGGGGAGCAATTATCACAGGAGGAATATGAGTGATGCCATCAATTCCAAAGGGGGAGATTGTTGGAAAATTGGTTTTCATTGATTTCAACCCTAGAAGAAATCCAAAAGCCTATAGAAGTGATGGGTATATTTGAAGAAGTCTCCAAATTGGTCCCCTTATAGCATAACTTTAAGCATGGCCCTCACGAGAAGATTCTTTGAAGAATTCTACAAGAAGCCATGGAAATATGGTTAAGAAGTTAAGAAGTCTTGGAGGGGTGGTCATGAAACCCAAATTTAATTGAATAAAAAGAACATGAAGAAAATTGCAAATGCATTCAAAACCATCATTGATTGATTGTTCTCATCATGTCATTTCCAATGATAGGTGGCACACCACGTGGTTACTCACTGTTGAGAAGTTATGCCCTCTTAAAGATGAAGCCCCGAAGTATGGCCAAGAAGCCATGGATCTAAGGTCAAAGAAGTTGCAAGTTGGCCCTAAAGTTAAGTAAAGGAGATTTTTTTTGCAAATAAGAAGTTACATGTCGACTCAAAGATCAAGTAAAGAAGTTACTTGGAAGGGTATAAATACACATCAAAGAGACTCTCATTATCACCAAGTAAGGGTGTGATTTCTTAGTGAAAGGGAAGTAGTGAAGTTTTCAAAGGAGGGAGTGCTCGGAGCTGCAGATTGGAGAAGGGTTTTCAAAAAACCCTATTTGAGTAGACCCCCGCGGGTCAAGTATAGGGTGTCCCGCAAGGCCCCCACTGGTTTTCCTGGTATCGTCACACGAGGCCTCGCTGGTTGTCCTAGTATTATCACATGAGGCCCCGCTTATTGCCCGGTCTAGTCCCGTGAGGCCAAGGAAAAGTTTGAAGAAGGTGTTATTCTCTTGATGCTGAAGTTAAGGAAAGTTTGATGATCTATGATCTCATGCACTAGGTATTCAGATGTTGAGAGGTATGTTTTTATCTATGTTTTGAGGATTGTATCTTGGATATTTTGGCATATGATTGAGGCATTTATTGGAAGTTATAACACGTGCTTTGAGGCATATCCTAGAGGTTATGGTATATGCTTGAGGAATATCTTGGAGGTTATGGCATATGGTTTGAGGCATATCTTGGATGGTTTGACACATGGTTAAGGAATGTTTTGGCACATGTTTGAGGTATATCTTGGATACTTTGGCACATGGTTTGAGGTATATCTTGGATATTTTGGAATATGTTTTAAGGAATATCTTGGAGATTTTTTCAAATGCTTGAGGCATGTATTAGAGGTCTTGGAACATGGTTTGATGCATATCTTGGTGATATTGGGTATATGATTTGGGGGATATTCTTGGAGACCTTGGGATAAGCTTTATGAGGTTGTTGGGTTGAACCGATTTTGATGATGATGATGTATCAGTATCAATGATAGTAATAGTTACAAGTTGATTCTCTCATTTATATTTTCAAGAAGAAGGAAGGGGCAAGGAACGGGGGTTGGAGCTGGAGAATCTAGGGAGTTTTTCAAGTTGGAGCCTCCTTCTAGTTGGAGATAGAGAATCTAGGGAGTTGGAGCTTCCTTCAAGCTTGAGCCTGTAAAGTGGGGGTTGGAGCCTCCTTCCAGTTGGAGCTAGAGAATTTAGGGATTTGTAGCTTCCTTTAGGTTGAAGCCTGTAAATAGGGGGTTGGTGGCTCCTTCTAGTTAGTGCTGGAGAATTTTGGAAGTTGGTTCTTCATGTGGATGTAATCTTCAAGATATATATTAAAAATACTTCAGTGGTTTTCTCTCATTTGGGTTTCCATGTAAAATTATTGTGTACTATGTATATGTGGTTATATGTTGATGATATATTGAATGCAACCATAAGTTATAAATTGTTTATAACTTAATGTTTACATGTTATGGTTAAAAACAATAAAAAGTTCTCAATACTAATTCACACCCCCTCTCAGTATTGGTGAATATTCCAACATGAAACAATTTCCAAGTATGTAAAAGGGTGTTTTATGTGTGCCACAAGTAATCTTAGAACACAAAGTTGGGGTTATATACACCACTTCCAATACCTTCTAAATCGTGGGAAAGTGTGTCCATGGATTTTGTAGGGGGGTTGTTTATGTCTAGGAAAAGTCATGATTACTTCTATGTCATGGTGGATAGGTTCAGTAAGATTTGTATCTTAATGCCTTGCAAGAAGCAAGTCACAATTGAACAAACAACACAATTGTTGTTTGCTAATGTTTGGGTTCATTTTGGGTTGCCTACATATATTGTATTTGATCGAGACTCTTGATTTTTGGGGAAGTTTTGGTATAGGTTGTGGGAGTTAATGGACACTAAGTTAAATAAGAGAACGACTTTTCATTTGTAGACAGATGGACAGACATAGGTGGTGAACAGGACAGTGGTACATTTGCTTCAAGGATACTGCAGTAAACATCCTAATTTATGCGATGAACAATTGCACTATGTAAAACATGCCTATAATCGTTCCGTGCATTCTTCTACTCATAAATCGGCTTTTGAAACATGTTTGGGATACTTTCCTAAATCACCTATGGATTTTTCTTTCAAAGAAGCAAGTTAAGAGGATGGAAAAGATGATATCGAAAAAGATAATAGGTTCATTCAGAGGATCCAACATGTACATCAGGAAATACAAGGACAATTGGATAATATCCAAGCCAAGTGCAAGGTGAGGAATGAAAAACATCGGGTTTATCATGAGTTCCAAGTTGGTGATCAAGTATGGTTACATATCAACAAGAACATAATGAAGGGCGAAGGTAAAAATCTCAAACCAATCTGGTATGGTCCATTTAATATTTTGGAGAAGATTGGTACTAACACCTTTCGTTTATATCTTCCATATTATATGCAAATGCATTTAGTGGTGAATTCTGAGAATTTGAATTTTTATGAGCCTCTTATGATTATGGATAAAGATGAAGGTGTTCAGGTTCTGATAGTTGATGATTTTTCTCTTCGGTACTTAGATGAGTTGTAAGAAGATGTTATCCTTGACAGAAGGACTATGGATTCACAACGGGGTGATGTGGAGTATCTTAGATTTGGTATTAAAGGGATAATGCCAAGAAAATAAATATGGATTGAGATCAGGAAAGTGAGGGAGATTTATCCTCACTTATTTGTTGAGTAATCTAGACTTTTGGTGGTCCAAAAGGCTTTGGGTGGGGAGGAATTATCCAGGTGGATATAATAATGCTAAAAAAATGATGATATCAAATGCAAATTAAAATCACTCCATTATTTAGAGTGCGACGAGAAATTTCCAACACAATTTGAATGGCCTCAAACATACGTCGTATGAAGAAGTTATGATGTTTTGAATATTTTGACCAACATTCAAAAAGTCAAATAGGGAAGGACACATGGTAGGTCCACAGGCTTCCATGTGGCCATCCATATAGATGACATGGTAGAGGGTGCCATAATGATTATGTCAACATGATGACATAGTAGCATGAGAGGTTTCCACGTGTCACTCAGTTTTTTCCTTTTCGACACCTAGTTGGACCAGTAAAAAATTGACACCTGTCATCTGTATGGATGACATGGAATCCATATGGTCCACATGGCATCGCTACAAGGATGAAATTTGGAATGTTGTACAATGACATGGTAGGTGACAAGTGGCAGTATGGCGGTGACTTAACATTGACAGGGGGAAACTGACTTAGGCAGGTTGATTGTGCACTAACGTGGCACTGATTGTACATCAGGTGGACCAATAGTAGGATGCCACGTGACACTCTCTGATTGGCCAATATTGGCTAAGGGTATCCAAAAAAAAAATTGGGTTGAAGGGAATCAAACGTCGACCTCCTTGCATCGGGCCAATGACTTAAACCATACGCCACAACCAATTGGGATAACTATGTCATCGAATATTCAATTGGACTTCAATGTATTTACAGTTATAGTTATAAATGTATGCCTAAAAATGGAGCCCCTGTGGTTTGAACCTGGGACCTATGGCCAAAATATTCCAACGAATTACAAACAACGTGCCTACCATTGCGCCATGTGCACCCGGTTGTTAAATCAAGCAACAAATTATATTAAAAACTTTGTTATGCCAAACCTGAAATATAAGGGGTTGGGTGGGGTTTGACCCCTCAAACTCCCATATTTAAACCGACACCTAGACCAATGCATGATACATAATTGCATGCCAAAATTGTAGAGGGGATGCATCAAAATTTGTGCCAAGAGATGCTAATATTTTGATGGTGCATTGTTTTACGTGCCATCAAATTCCTTGAGAAAAGTATAGGGTGTTTATACTCTTTTTTCTCATAATTTCGAGAGGAATTCAACGATTTTTTGTGTTTCTGAATTTGAGCAATAGTTTAGAAGGTCATTGTTAAAAACATAATTTGAAGCCATTATTGTATCAAGCATTTGAGCATTAATAGAGTGGTCTCTCGTTTGGAAGCAAACCTAGAGATGTAGCCCAATATGGGTGAACTCCATTAACAACTTGTGTAATGTGCCTTGTTCTTGTTGTTTTTATTTCACTCAGTTTCTCGCAAATTATTTATCATTAATAAGTTTTTGGATAATTAAGTGGATTCACATGTTATTTTTCAAATAGTCAAGATGATCATATTTTTCAAATCAAGTTGGATGTTTATGTATACTTAAGAAATAATTTAACATCTAAGGATTTTCATATCATTCCATAAGAGACTGCCAACCCCCGACCACGATGAGGAGACCAAACTATAGCCCACACTTCAAGAAAATATTAATATCAAGCTAATTGAGAACATATATACATAACAACGAAGGTATATGTATTTTTTTAGTTCTTGAAGCAAAGAAACAAAAAACTTAGAACATTTCAGTTTATTGGATGTGCAGATTTTTATTGGCACAAAAAATACACCATTCTCCTACAACATTAAAATTTTGAAAGGCATGGTCAACCTTCCCGCGCTTGTTTGTTCATGATGACCAAGAGGATGATAAACCCTAAGTTGATTGTGCATCCTCTGAAAATTCCAGTTGAATCATTCTGAACTCGAAGTCCTTTAGGAAATGATGTAGATCATTGGGCCTTTAATCTATACGAAACTGCTCCTTCTCCACATTCGTCATCTACTTCTTATGCGTATCAAATATTAGGCTTGTTGAAATGCAATGAAAGCTCAAATGCAGAATCACGCTAAATTTTCTTTGACATGCAAGAGTAGCCCTCAGTTCATCAACTCATATTTCATCTACCATGGAAAACTACCATGGTGCTACCATGCCCTAAGAACTATACTGCTTTGATACCACATGATAAAAATATGGAGCAAGAAAATGATAAACTTAGAAAATCTAGAAGAGGGAAACATGGCAGAAAAGGAACCAAGACAAATCAATTCATATGTACATCAATGGTACATTAATAATAAATCTTAATATAACGACCTCACAATCGTATCACAACTAAATGATTGTTAATGTCTAGTTAGGACTTATGATTATTTTTAATAGGATTTGTATTTAGTATAGGTTAATTTCCCTACAACATAAATGTTGAATCTGTTAGGAAGAATTCTTTGAATTCTTCCTTTTCGGTTGATTTTGAGGTTTTTTGAGTTTTTGGAACACTAGTTTTGTTTATGATTTTACTAGCTCTCTTCCCTATTTAAGTAGGATCAAGAAATGGTTTAGTTTTGAAATATGAGTTTTTTTTTTCCATTGTACTTTATGTTCATGCTTTGTTTCAGTAATAGTTGTGAGTGCTTGCTAGCTGCTTATACAATGAGTGTTTTCTTGCGCACTAGAGTTGTTGGCTTGCAACCTACAAATATCATGTAGGTTTCTCTTTAGCAACATATGAGTGAGTCCTGTAGGTGACAAAAAAATCTTTCTAGGATTGAAAAATACTATCCAATTTTAAAGTTTTCTTTAGAATTGGGAAGTTTTGGAGCTTGATGGGAATTCTAGTAATCTTTAATTAAGGGTGTTCACTTTCAATTTTATTAGTGAATAGTTTTGAACTAAAAAAAGAAAAATTGAATATTTGAAAAATAAAAAATAATTTATTTTGGTTTAATCAGATATCTCTTAGGTATTTAGATTAATTATGAAGTGACTACATTTAAAAGAGAAGATTAGATTGCTTCCATTAGCATGTTCTCATGAAAATAAGAAAGTATTGCATGCTTTGGTTTCAAATACGTTCCTTGAAAAGTTGCATTGCATTTAGAGTTTGAAAGGGTTTGCTTATTTTTTTATACTTTTTGCAAATTTTTTCGAATTGAAGCATCTTTTTCAAGTTCAAAACAATGTTTCTATTTACAAGCATTATCTTTTTATACTTTTTCAATTTATAACATCATATTTTTTTCACTTTAACATCCCTCTAAGTAAAAATAAAACATTAAAAGCATCACATAACAAAAATGAACTAGAATTGTTTTTATTTTGATAGAAAATCAACATTAGCATAGGGATAGGGCCCTAGTTGTAGGATTTGAGAGTAAATTTTCCCAGGTTGCATAAAGAAAAACCAACAGTTTACTAGTTGAGAGTTAAAGGTCCTTAGTCATGAGGAATACTTACAAGGAAAGTGTCTGTCACACGATCGTTATGCATGAGGTTGAATCTAGTTAAGTGTTTATATGATCCCCTCACACTTATTTAGTGGGTGCACATGTAATAGGGGACTTTAGATAACTTGGCATATTACTTGGAGTGATTCCTCTTGCTAAAGTTTTGACCATAGGACAAAGTCTTGTTTATCCCTTCCCAAGAGAAAGCTTGATCCACAACTATTCCGCCAGTTATTCATCATGAAGAGGCATCCATAGTTACTCTTCCTAGGTTCCACATAGGTGAATACAAGTGGGAAGATTTTGTCATCCCTAAGGTAGATAATGAACTTCATTCTTAGCTCCCTTAGAGGTTTCCCATTTTCATGAGGGAGATGCACCTTGGATGATTGTTTCTTCAAGGTTACTTTAGTTGCTTCTTACACATTTGTTGGTTGGACTTGGGTCCTCAGCATCCTAGGCTAATTGCTAGAAATCCATTTTTCACATTCTCAATAGTTGGACCCTAGGAATTGACCACCTTCTACTAAATTTTGGAGGAGTATGTTTGCTTCGTTGAATCTTAGAGAGTCATTTATATGAGTGTTTTGACTATAGTTTTTTGACCCCATATAAGGCCTTAGAGATTTCTTGCTTTTAAAATTAGAATTTATGGGTGATATTTCTGGGGATATCAATAAAGGAACCCCTCTCCCAAGGGAGTACCTGTGTTTTTCCATGGTTTGGAAACATTGGTACCCCTATTATATCCTCTTTAAATCTTCTTGGATTCATTGTGGGGTAGCTAGTTTGGTTCTAATTTTCCACTTCAAATGTCTCAAATGATCTTGATGCCTCTCAAGTAAGCACTTTATGTCAAGAATATCAAACCATTTAGGACCCTATGCTTTCTTCATAGGTGAACTCGGTTCCTCCTCCTCCTCCTACCTCATTTGGTTAAAGTGTATATCCTAGTAACTAGAATTCTAAAATGAATTGAAAGAGGAAGAATGGGAAATGAAAATGAAGGCAAGGGCCAAGCTATCACCAATGAGAATAATTCGAGGGGAATTTATACTATTCAAAAACTTGTGTCCTATTCATTTATACTATTCAAAAAACTAAATGAATAGGAAATAAACCTAACTTTCCTTCTCATATCCATAAAGGAGATCATCTTACTCATTCATTCCCTACCATTCTAGAGATACACATAGTATGGTCCTTGCCTTAAGGATCTCCTACTCCTAAAAAACATATGGTTCTCTAGAAACTATTGGTTGATGAAGTGGTTTAGCTGATCCAATATTGGCTCAATCCCAGTCTTCCCTTGATCAAGGTGGATATTGGTGGCCACCCACATGTTCCAAATTCCAACTGGCTCATCTTAACAGTTTTCAGTTCAACACATTTCTTTGTAATGGGGACATTTATTTGTAATTGTGGGTTCTACACTTATGTGGCTATCTTGAATCCCTACACAAGATCCAGGTGGATATTGGTGGTCTCCCACCTATTCCAACTGGATTGTTTTGGAAGTTTTCGTATCAATACATCTTTCTATACTTCCAGGGCCATTTTGGGGCTCTAAACAATGTTTTCTTGGATTTCTAGAGTGAAATTGTAGAATTAGTTAGATTTCGATGCCATAATGCATATTTCTCAAAAATACCTTTGGAAAGGGGTATCACACGCCTAAAATGGAGATCATATGCAAAATTTACAACCCTGAGAATTTAATGTACTAACTTCCCCAACAGGACCCACATGAATTTTGGTGCTTATCTCCTAGGGTTAGGTTTTTGGATGTATAGGGTTTTGGGATTCATGTTTATCATAAAAAGGCCTCCAGAGCCTCATTGTAATCATCTTCTTGTGAATGAGCGTAGTCTTCACATCTCTTCTTAGAGATAAAGCTGCCACCATTCTAGCGAGTCTTTCACTTTGTATTTTTACAGTCTATGTACATTTCTTTCATTAATATAAATCATGTATTGTTGTATTTATCTATTTCTGACAATTTTTATGTGTATTTCATTGTAATATCTCTGTTTTCATTTCGTTCCGAAAATAATCTAGATCGGTGGTATCAGAGCAGGTTGCTCTTGATCATTTTTTAGTGCATGTCCCCGACGAGGTCCGAGTATAGCAAGTTAGGTCTCGAGCTTGTCTCTCATGAGGAAAATCACTCTCATATGCCCAAGAAACCCTCTATGGAGGCATAAAAGAAAAAAATGGAGTAGAAGATTCTATTAACCTGTTGCTTGAGCAAGCTCTTGCACGACAGAGGGATGAAATGATGGAGAATTTTCCCCACATCCTTCAACGCCTGTCGATAGCAGCAAGTGAATATTCATCAAGTGACCACTTTGGAGGAACCTCTCCCTTCAAGGTACATGTTAATTTTGATATTCCCATATTTGAAGGTCAGATAGATGGAGATGCCTTAGAAAAATGGTTGAATATGCTAGAAGGTTATTTCTCTATTCACAATTTTTTTGACAAGGAAAAGATCACCTTCGCACTCCTCAAGGCTCTCCCCCATGTTAAACATTGGTGGGAAGCTTATTGGGAGAAAATTTCCCCAGAGGAATATGGAATATATGGGGCCAAACCCACTTGGGATTTTTTTTTTAGATTCGGTCAAGGAACAATACTACCCTGTTAATAACTATGAAGACCATTACATGAGATGGACAACACCGTGACAAAAGAAGAGCCAAACATTGCTAGAGTTCACAAATACTTTCCATACCTTGTGCACCAAGCTCGGTATCAAATACTTTGAGCAACATCTGGTTTTGAAATACCACGGGGCTCTGCATAGGTACATCCAAACCAAAATGGATTTCCTAAACATCTCATCATTAGGAGTTTCCTATCGATATGTTGTCAAAATCGAGCAAAAATTTAGGCACCAGAACAAATGGGAGTTCGGGTCTACAAATATGCAACAACCAAAGCATGGTAAAGATGAACCTAATCAACAACCTTCCAAAAACCAGTCCAAGACACAGGAAAAGAAGGGTAAATGAAAGACGAAGAATGACACTTGGAAGTGGTGCGACTTCCAAAAAATCCCCTAGCACAACACCGATGAATGTCACTCGAAACAATCATTGGTGGCTAAGGTCAAAGACAGGGAGGTGGATCCTAATTCAGAATCTAATCCATAAAATATTGAAAGTGGACAGATCATCGACGCACACCCTACTGCTATTGTCGCGACTGCAACAATTCAACCAGAAGAACTAGTAGATCCTGAAGAGGGGTAGTTCCTCTTCCATTCACAAATGTGGGTGAAGGGGAATCCATTTCATTTCATTGTTGATAACGGTAGATAGAAGAACCATGTCTCAACTGAGGTCATCAAGCAATTGGGGTTTTCAACAACACCACACCCACAACCATACAACATCATATGGATTCATTAGGGATGAAATCTCTGTGTCATCCAACAATGTCATCTATCCTATGGAATCCAACCCTTCAAAGATGAGGTAGTGTGTGATGTTTCCCCCCTTGATGTATGTAATGTTGTTTTGGGCCAACCATATATGTGGAAACATCATGTTTTTTATGAGTCTTGACCTTGTAGAGTCATTATTACTCTGGGGGGTTAGATATACAATATACTAGAGGTAGTTCTAACTACTGTTCCACCAAAGAAGTGCCACAAGGTAATCTCTCATACTACAAAATTCATCCTCTTCACAATCTATTCAAAGGATGCATAGAAGGCCACTACAACCACTACAGCCTCAACACCTTCTATCCAACAGAAGCAATTTGAATAAGAGAAAGAATATATTGTTTCTTCACCTAAAATAGTTCCTACACAATTCCCTGTCAAGCCTAGAGACAATAGACTAGTGGAATAGATTCAACCCCACCAACAACAGGTTTGTGACATCCTTCCACAAACCAAGCAACACAACTTCTCCAACAAGGCATACAACTCACCAAGATTCAGATTCAGAAAATGCTTTCCCCTCTTCCATAGACACTCAACACAATGGATACCATTGCTTCCTAAGGGGGAAGGATTGACTCAGATGGATATTGGTGGCCACCCACCTGTTCCAAATTCCAATTGACACATCTTGACAGTTTTCAATTCAACATGTCTCTCTGTAATGGGGAAATTTCTTTGTAATTATGGGTTCTGCACTTATGAGGTTGTTTTGAAGGCCTACACAACATCCAGGTGGATATTGATGGCCACCCACCTATTCCAACTGGCTTATTTTGGAAGTTTTCATGTTAGTACATCTTTCTATACTTCCACGGCCGTTTTAGGGCTCTAAATAGTGTTTTCTTGACTTGCCATAGTCAAACAATAGACAGAGTCAGAGTTTGATGACATAATGTGTAGTTTGCGAAAATAAATTTCCAACGGGCTATCACGCTCGTAAAACGAAGATCGTATGCAAAACTTACAACCATTGGAAGTTATTCTACTAACTTACCCCAATAGGGCCCACATGACTTTTGGTGCTTCGGTTAGGTTTTTGGATGTCTAGGGTTTTTGGAATTCCAGTTTATTGTAAAAATTCCTTCAGATCCTCATTGTAATCATATTCTCGTGGATTCGAGTAGCTATCACATCTCTTCTTAGAGATAAGTTGCCATCATTCTAGCGAGTCTTTCACTTTGTATTTTTACAGTCTCTGTACATTTATTTCATTAATAGAAATCATGTATTGTTGTATTTCTCTGTTTATAACCATTTTTATGTGTATTTCATTGTAATATCTATGCTTTCAATTCGTTCCAAAAATAATCCAGATCATCCCCTAAAGAGTGATGTGACCATTGAACAAGTGTACTTTACTACCAATTTGGAACTTTATTGACATGGGGGCATACCGTCCATTGCGAGTGTGCTCCCTCCAAACTCTAGGAATATTTCCTTTATTAGAATAGTTTAGTGAGGCTTCACCTTCCTTCTAGCACACCCTACCAAATAAGGGTTGACGCATTGTAGATGAAGGAACATCCTCTGATATTTTAACTATGTCTTCTTGGAAAGGCTTGTGTTCTCCTAACCTTGTGTAAAATACCAATCAATTGTTATCTTTCTATAGAAGGCGTAGTGAACCCTTGGAGATTCTTCCTTAATTATCTATTCATTAGATGAGAATATTGTCTTAGTTGATGTTATAATTGTGGAATTCCCATTAGACCTCAATATGATCCTTGGGCATGATTACATATATGATATGAATGTTATGGTGCATATGCTCTTTCATGTGATGAATTTTCCTCACAACATAAGCATTGTCCCTATTAATAAGCTAGAATTTGATCCTCCCCATCCTTGTTTAACTTTATACCATGTTACCCCTTTATATGTTCCTAGTGTCTTGGTGGACACCACCCAACTATAGGTGAGTTATGTGGCCTCATATCCCATGTGTTCAATTTCTATTGAGTTGGAGCCTCTACATTCACATTGACCTTCTTTGGACTTGGTTTTGGAAATGGATTAGGTGATTTATCCAATGGGAGTAGTGAAGCCTTTTCTTCCCCCTATTGGTGAAAGTGAATTTTCTGACCTATGTTCTCCTTGGGATAATGCTCTTCCATTGGAAGAATATTTCCTAGGGGATATAATTTTGTCATTCCTTTGGATGTTTTCATCCTTTCCAAAGACAATATCCCTAGATTGGACCCATTTGCAACCAAATCCAACCCTGATTTAACTTTTGAGTTTGACCTCTCTAGTTGTAGATCCTTAGACTTCAATGCTTTTGAATATTTGGATTTTTTCATGAGTTTCAAGTCATTATACCTTATGAGTTTGATCTCCTTGGTCATAAATCCACAGGTTTTTGATCTACCTAGTGATAGATCCTTAACTTTTTCCTTTGAGTCTTATCTCACTAGATATAGATCCTTAGTTTTTTTATTTTGAGTTTGATATCCCTAACTATAGATCATCAAGTTTTCCTTTTGAGTATAATCTCTCTCGTTATAGATTCTCATTTTTTCCCTTTGAGTTTGATCTCTCTAGCCATATATCCTCAAGCCTTATCATTTTTGAGTCAAATATCTTTGTTTGCATATCCTCAGGCTTTGGAATTTCTAAGTTCGATCTCTTTATTTGTAGATACTTAGGCCTTAGTATGTTTGAGGTTGATACCCCTATCTTATGTCCTTGTAATGTTGATTCCATTCTTGTACACTCCAATATCATTTCAAATTTGATCTTCCCACTGAGTTATATCTCTTTATTTGTAAATCCTCCAGAGGTGGCATTGTCCAGTCTTCGCTAATAGACTCCGCCATCAAGTCGGATATGGTTGAAGATTTCAAGGTTGAGAATATGCTTGTCCCTATAAATCTCAATAGATGTGTCATTCTTTATTTCTAAGATATGATAATGTTGTTATTGTTTCTTAGGTGTAGGATTTTAAGTTAGATCCTTGGTTTCTTCGGGGTCATCCTTTACACATTATTTAAACTCGATCAGATATATTTTGTAACTTGCATATATGTTTATGATTCCTCTCTATTGTGATGAATTTAAACCCTTTTCCACCTAAGTTCTCCTTAGGGTCAACATTATTGGAAATTGGTGTATTAACCTTTCTTGTATACATTTTGTACTTGCATGATGATATATCCTACCTAACACGAGACATTGCATTTAACACCCTTTTTCAATTATGGTGCCCATGCGTAGTTTTACTTGTAGTCTTGGGATTCTTGATAATTTTACCATGATTTTGAGAAGAAGCTACATGCCTCTCTTTCTCATATATCTTAGGCCATTACCTAATAGGCTCCTATATTTTTAGTTTGTTTTGTAGCTGCATTGCTTATTACTGCTCATGTTATTTTGTCTAATGCCCTATTGAATTTTTCTTCATTATACTCACCACATTTGCATTCTTAACTTCCACTTGCCTTTGCATGCTTTGTTTCTGTGTTTTAGGCCTATGCTTTCCTGGAGGAGACACGCTTATGAGAATGCACATCCTACACATCACTTTTTTCATGTTCATGCGCTTGAAACTTAGTTTCCTTTCATATGGTACTTGTATCCTCTGCTATATTATAGCATTCTTTTATTCCTTTTCAAGATTTATAATATGAAAAAGAAAAAGAATCAATTATTTATAAATAGAGAGAGGGGGGGAAGAATCAAGATTCTTATGATTTATGTATGTATATGGTAGCAATCAGTCCTTGTTTCCATTGAACAAAGCATCTATTTTGAGTCAATTCTTTACACTTGGGTTTTATCATTTCCTTAGGAGTTGTACCAGGATTTTGAGGTTTTACTCCTTTAATTGGTTACTCTTCCAATCCTTATGGAGAATGCCTCAATTCCTCTTGCATTGACGATTATATCATTGGTCTCTTTTGGTATAAGTTTCTACCTAAGTCATTATTGTTTCATGCTAATGTTCAAGGGAAGTTGATAACCTACATTAGCCATTCCTCAAATGTATTGATCACCCATGTCATCCTTGATTGTGTCATTTTTCGCTCGGTCCAACATCACATCCAATGTTACTATCTCATGCCAATGTGGAAGGGACTCATCATTGCCTTCTCATTGGTGAGTCTTGTCCTATCAACTATGGCACATTTCCGTAGGAGATAACAAAGGGTTGTTAGCACCCTAGAACTGGATTTCATTATTGGTATTTTTAATTCATCATTGGTCACTAATTGAG
The DNA here is from genome assembly GCA_900067695.1 of Picea abies. Lineage (NCBI taxonomy): Eukaryota > Viridiplantae > Streptophyta > Pinopsida > Pinales > Pinaceae > Picea > Picea abies. Next base: position 7,011 of record CBVK0101272181.1, on the reverse strand, counting down.
TGGTTTCCCTTGTGTTCGACTACAAGTCCTTTACTCACACATTGGGGTTAGTTTTTTACCTTGTATTCCATTTTCCTTATTGGTGAAATTCCTCGCCTCTAATACCAATTTTCATCGATGGTTGTTTCATAGAGGGTCTTCCAAGACTTTGATCAACCATGTTCCTATTTTTATCTCATGTTGGTCAATGATGGATGCTTATTTTCCCTCCTTCTAATGGCTCTCTTACTAACAAATTTGACTCGTTGCTTCGAGAATGAGATTTAGTGACCTGTACAATACCTCAAGGCTTGTAGTGTGGCAGGTTCCCTCTCAATTGACAGTGGGTATACATCAATGAAACCCAATCAAATGATTCTCCAAGTTTTAAACCTCAACACATATATTCACACTTACTAGAATGTACTTAGTGCCTTGGTGCCCATTATCATCGTCGGTGGGTTACCTTGCATCTAGAAATGGTATACATCAACGATTGGTGACTAGATGGTTTCTCCCATGTTAGACTTTAGTGAATTTATTCACATGGTGTATAATTGTACTTTGCAATGGATTTGAATTGAAGACCTTGGGTCATGGTGACATGCCTCTTTGATGTTACCATATAAGTTTATTTGACAGTGCCACTATCTCATTTATGGCATTTGTACTTTGGAGGACCTATTTGATCTTTTCATAGCTCAAGTTGTTCTCTTGATGTAAACTGAGACATGGATAAATCATTTGAGACTTGTTATTCTTTGGCCCTAATATCCCCTTCTTGAATAGAAACCACTTGGTTCTTAAAGTTTGATCTAACCTTCAGTAGGGTTTGAGTCTTCATCTAATTCCCAATCCATAGTAAGGTCATGATCCTTAGCATATTTGAGTTTGATATGTGGTCAATACTAGAGGAAACCAAGCTTGGGTGACAAAGATGCTAGTAATGAAGTCATGCATGTTTTTTGTTCATATTTGGATAATTATAAAAAAGATATATTTTCTTCCCCGCTCCCCCCACCCCCAACTTCCTTGAGTATTTGTGTTATATTTATCTTTATCTGAATTTAGAAATTGTGCTTGAATTAATTATATTGAAGTTAGTTAGGGTTCATGTACTTGAATATATATCATTTGATTATCATGTCAAAATGGATTTGAGGAAGGTTTTTGTTGTTTGATTTGTTTTCACATATAAATATTGTATTGTGTTGGATTATCTTTTATTCAATTTCCTCACAATGGACAAGGGTTTTATCACATTAGTATATGTATTCTTCTCTTTCCTCTATTTTGCATTGCTAACATAATTGATGAACTTTGGAAAACAAATCTATTATCTTTTTTTTTCTCCGTTGGTGAGATCAACCCACTCACTATGGATTTCTATTTAATATAGGTTAATTTTCCTACAACACTTCCTTTGAAAACCCTACCTTCTTCTTACAAGCTAGACTATCAGGGTTTAAGAACAAAAGGTTCATTGGAGTTTTTTTTCATAACATCGTCTAGAAATTCATATCCTTTTGATAACAAAATTGAATGGAATATTACCAAGACCAAGGAGGAGCGAAAACTTAGCTTACTAGGCATCTTTTGACCTCATATTTCTTCCAAAGTCTTAACTATTTTCACCATAGCTTCAATGTGTGTGTCATATCCCCAATTATTACAAGCCCTTGCCTCATTTGTTGCATGGGTGGATATTTGGTTATGTTTTCGAAGGTTCCTATTAAAGTTATTTGCACAACCCCACCCGCCTTAATTACCTTATCTTACCCTAGGGAGCAAAACCATCTTCAACTCCTTGGTGAAAATGGTTTGCCCCAAAGGGATCAACAATATAATTGACCATTTAATTCTCTAATTCCATTGATTTCCAATATTGTCCTTTATTAGAGAGTGGATTACGAGAAACTATTAAAGATGTAGGCTCACCTAATAGGGATTAAAAGAGAGCATCTAGTCTATGGTTCATTATCTTTTTTCAGAACTATTGGTCCGTGATATCCCTACGAATGTCGAAAATTAGTTGAAGATGTTCCTTAGAGAAACCATGGGGGGAGTTGTGGTCTTCCTGCTTGTGGAAATTTTCTTCTCTAGTTTGAAGATTGTTGCCAACCTGGGACAAATGAGTTTGCAAAGTGCACTCTTCTAGCTGCGCATTCCCCTCTGGAGGCAGCTCGAGGGAGATCACATTGTCTAGAGTAGGAGCAGGAGATATCTCTTCCTCGATTATGGCATAACCCCAAACCTCTTCTTCATGATTGTCAACTTTAGTGTTATGTGCTTCTACAGAAGGGGAGGTGGGGGAAGGGAAAGGACCAAAGACACTTGATGATGGATAAGGGGGACGACAATGGCTTGCAAGATCTCGATAATAAATGGGGCCACACTGAGAGCGGCCTTGTTCATGGGGCATGTTGCAGGGAAGGAGCTTGAGAAGCCAAAGGTGGAGACAGAGGGAGCCCATAAGAGAAGAGAAGTAGAAGGGCGCAAAAGAAAACTCAGAGTTGTAGCAGGGAGCAGAGGGAAAAAACATTAGGAAATGTGCGAAGAGGGGAAAATAAATAATGCGGTTTCTCGCCGTAAAGGAGCCAATTAAAGCGGAATTGGCACCTTTGAAATCTGTAATACCCAAATGTATAGAGAGCATCCTCAGCGAGATCCAGAGCATTGAAGTTGCCATAAGATGAAAACCACAATGGAATGGCCCTGTATAAATGCGCAACCTTAGAAATATGACTGAAGGTCTAGAGGTGGTGGGCGAGGACATATGTATTGATTTCATGATGCGATGAGTGTCACCTTATATGGGGGATATCATCATCCAACTTAATAAACTAACATTTAGTTAATTTTGTAACTATTACTTTTTATACAAGTTGTAATTAATTGTTATTTTATATTTATAAAATTATTAATTCAAACAAAAATCTCATCTTAATTTTTAATCTGTAAGTTGCTAATTAATTTTAATGATACATTATTATTTAATATATAATTATTTTTATTTTTATTTTTTAAATTATCAATTGTTAATTGAATTGAATTTAAGTTGTTGGGAGGAATGATTGATATCTTCCTCATCTAGATTCAATTCCCATAAATAACATATTAAACTCTTAAAAAATATGTCATAAATTTATAATAAATATATTATTTATACTTCAAAATATTATAATTTTAAACATTAAAAAAATATAAGTTATAAGCCTTATGTGGACATGACACTTAGAGGTTTGTTTATTTTAAATTAATTATACCTTTTAAAAAATAAAATAAAATTTAAAATATATGATAGTAAAAAAAAAATTTATATATACGTTTTTATTTTTTAATTATATTTCTTCAATAAATGTTTGGATATTCATGTCTCAAAATCTTATAAAATCCAATTGTCTTTACTCAAAGTTCCATCAACATCAAACATATATTTTAATTTTTAACGAAATTAATAATAATTGCTCTCAAAACCTTATCGATATCCATTTGTATTTACCGAAAGTTCTAATATTAATTTATTTATTTTTTAGCAAGCCGAAAGTTCTATAATATTAATTTATTTATTTTAAACCATTCTTCCACGTAGACACGGCCTTTTATATAGTTTAAGTCATCCACATTGTTTTTGTAACATTTAAATATACAAATCTTTGAAATTACTAATGCCGTGACCTTTACGTTGCCGACTCACGCTTTACACATAAAGAACCCAATATTATTTTTCCATTAATCACTATCAAAGATGCTTTTGGCTTCTATAAATTTTAATATTCTTTCGGATATAAATATTTTAATATCATTATTGAGCAGAGTCTTCCAAGAAATTCAGTCGCGGTCATGTAATCATATATATATATATATATATTGGTTATGTTATCAGATTACTATCACTATAATTTTAATTTTAATTTTAGGTATGTTAATACGATTTCTCACATTATACATAAGGTTAGTTGAAAGTTTCGAATCCGTGATTTTATATAAGGGAGTGTCTCTCTTAGCGGACACACAAGGTTAGTCGAAAGTTTCGAATAGGTGACTTCACATAACAGAGTGCCACATAAGGGAGTGCCTCTCTTACCATACATACAAAATTAGTCAAAAGTTTCGAATCAGTGACTTCACATAAGAGAGTGCCTTAACAATACACTTCATCACCCACTCTTCTACATCGGGGAGACTAAACATTTAACTTAACATATTATAGTAGTCCTTTTATTTATATATTTTTAATATTATATAAGTCAATTTTATTTTATTTAAAAATGTAAAATAATAAATTTATAAAAAAATAAATAAAAGATGAAAAATGATCATCTTCCCGTATGTTAATTTATTTTTGAATTATTTTAATTCTCTTAATAATCTTAAAATCATTTTTTATTATTTAATTCATCAATATTTTAATTTATCAACATTTACTTCATTTAGATAATTATTAGATAATTATGAAAATGAAAACCATATATAAAAAATATTTCCGAGTCACATAATTCTCTTTAAATTGGAAATAATACAAATAAGGAAATATCAATATACACACTATGGAATTCATAAATATCAATACACACACTATTAAATTCATAAATAGAAAAAATATATATTAATAATATTTAGTATAATACAAATAAGGAAATATCAATTGGATGGCATAAAGGTGAAAGATGGAGGACTTGTTGAGTTGATGGAGTATGTCGGACGATGCTACAACTATGGAGATTGGTTGAGGTTGGTTATATATATGCTAATTATGTAGAGATATGTAGTTGCTGCAAATTACATACAACTAAAAGAAAATGATCACAATAAAGGAGTGATGGTGTATATTGATTGAAAACCAAACGTGTCGGGAAATATTGCAGGGCTTATTAACAATACAAGACCCATGACAACAAGAAAGCAACCCTATTGTATATTGCAGGGGAATGAAGGAGATCGAATATTCGGATGTGCAGTGAAAATAATAGCTGCAGGGGAAGAGTTGTTGATCGATTACGATTTGAATCGAATCGATGGAAGCATTGCTATTATGGGGGTAAACATGTTCTACCAGTATATCAAACATGTAATTAATGTTTTCCTTTTTATATCTTTAACATAAATTTTAATAGTTCATGCTTCTTATATTATTTTCTAGCATTCTAAATTGTCATGCATCTTATAATGTGGGAGGGTGATCGTGGGAAGGCACCGGCTAGTTCAGAGCAGGTATAACAATGAGTTTCCTATCAATTATTGCTTACAATAATTGAATTAACATGTTTACTTGTTGATGCAAACAAGCACACTGTTGAAGCAAGATGATGTGTGGAATGAAATATATGATTCCATCAACCTAGTGGAAACACTTAAAAAGGCATTGAGAAAGGAAAATGAGGAATACATTGAATTGGCTAGGTCTAAGCCACTTATATAGGAGGGGGAAAAATGATGGAAATTTTAATCTAGGATATAGTACAATTTCCGGTAAGTGCAATTTAAAAAAAAAAAGACAATTGCAGACATATATTGATTTATGAATTTTTTGTCGAATGTTGTTATGTGAGAAATACTCTAACATTTTCTTTCTATAGGAAATTTTGAATACGATGGGACAACCTGGTCATGGGAACGCTTTTGGTAGCAGTGATGCTCAAACCCCACAATGTCCTAGCATGAGCCACATACCTGTGAGGCTATTTTCCTCACCGTTTGTGGCTTATAGGAATAAAAATCTTGGGGTCCATGAGATGCCCCTACCACACATGCTAGACTGTGCTCATGAGGGCCTACAGGGTGAATCTCACGAGGATATTGGTTTTTTTTATAATTTTATGAGTTACAGTTATCTTCTTTAACATTCATTAACAATTGCATGTAATAGGATCACTAAAATATAGGCAATCACAAAACACAAGACATATCCTGGGAAACCCTCGTGGGGGAGAAAACGCGACAACCAATTCTTCAGTATATATTCCTTCAACCAGTACAATGTCACGTTATAGCTCTCCACAAATAGACCAAGACAAAGATACCAAGGACCAAGAAACTAAGACCTCCTGCGCTAGACCTCCTTTGTTATGTTCCAAATACACAAGAGAAGGTGTGTTGTGTGTGTGTACAAATGAGAGGATCTCGACCTATATTTATACACATAACTTGACTCCTGAAAAGACACAACCCTAAGAGGGGTCGTTTTGATTTTACAAGAAGGATAACAATAAAATAATAATTTATTTTGAGCCAATTTATACAATAAGATTACAATAACCTTCTCGAGGTTTGACCAATACAAATACAAAAGAATATCTTCCGTATTTACATCAAAATATCAACACTTCCTCTTAACTAGGAAGGTATTGTAATGATCCCAAGCCAATTTTTTCGCTTGGAACCACTAACTAACCACTGATTTGATTATTGTTTGTTGTGTATGTAGGTTGGACATGAATATTTAAGCCTTAGGGTTTATTCAGTTATTCAGCCACAGATTTATACAAGAATCATTGTAATCATATGAAGACTATCATCATTACACAAGATAGGAATCACAAGCAAATAGTTGAACTTTATTATAAGAAAGAAAGCACCTGATACAATAACGAAGCAGATCTGAAGTAGATGGCTTCAAGACAATAATAGAGTTGTATACAAAATTCTCCCAGAGATACAAAACAAGCCTCCCAAAGGCTGCCAATAGAAGATGAACGCTCCACTGCAAAACTAGGGTTTCGGCCTCCCCTGATCAACAATTGGTACGACCCTGATGACTGCTGGTACGTCCTGCTGAAGACAAGGATATCAAGGGTTTAGACCTCCTGAAGCTGCCAAACTCTCCTCAGTGATGGATCAAGACAAGGGAAGTCTTCTCCTGGAGTCTGAGCTCAATCCCTGAAGCTTCCTCCTCAAACTGCGGAAACCTTAGAATGGTACGACCCTCCTGAAACCCTGAATATGGCCAATAGTACAACCTAGCTGAATGGGGCCTCTGAATCGTCTGAAACTCTCCCGGATGATAGATCAGGCACCCACAAGCACTTGAGA
>CBVK0101272173.1:0-26195 GCA_900067695.1 Picea abies | reverse complement strand
GATGAGTTGGCACATACATGAGGTGTATAGTTGATGATGTTGGTACATATTGATGAGTACTTGACACATGATTGATACATACTTGGTACATGGTTGATTGCACTTGTTTATGGTACAGGTTGATTACATATTGTTTGGTACAGGTTGGTGCATGGTTGATGCACTTGTTTATGTTACAGGTTGATTAAAGGTTGAGGTACAGGTTGATGCATGGTTCAGGTTTATTGGTACATGTTTACAATGATATATCTCACAGTGATAGTGTGACAGTGGTTCCATCATTTTACTTCTACTTCAGGGCTGTTGGACGGGGCAAGGACAGGTGGGGTTAGCCACCTTCCGATTGTAGCTAGAGAACATAGGGGGTTGTAGCCTCCTTCTTGCTGTAGCTAGAGAATTGGGGAGTTGGAGCTTCCCTTAGGTTGTAGCCTGAGAAACTAGGGGGTTGGAGCCTCCTTCCAGTTGTAGATGGAAAACAAAGAAAGTTGGTGCTTCCAATGGATGTAATTCTTCAATACATATAAGATAAAGCATTACGTGGTTTTCTCCCGATTTGGGTTTCCACTTAAAACACTAGTGTACTGTGTATGTGTGTGATTGTTCATTTCTTATCGCTCATTATTGGAAAATAATTCTACATTGATATAACACTTGGATTATTTGGAGAAAAATGATTATAATTACACTATTACTGATTCACTCCCCGTATCAGTAATCCAACAAAATTGGCATGCACAACAACCCTATGGCTTCTGTGCATGCCAAATTGACATGCACACCAACCCTATTGGCTGGTGTGCATGCTAATTTGGCATGCACATAATATGAAAATGTGACATGTAATGCTCGAATGTAAAGACCTCATGATGGAATTGGTGTGTGTGTGTGTGTTTGTGAATATATCCAAAAACTAATTTATAAGGATATTTTTATGGGGGGAAATAACCCTCATTAACCACAAAGACATATTAGGAAAAATGAACTAATGATACATTTGTTTGTTGAAATGAAAATACCTCTAGTTATGGCCTAACTATTGTATGTAAGGTAAGATGTTTTGTTATGGTTTTTATATAATCTTGTAAAATGTAGGAGAACAAAATGATGATGGGGTCAATGCATGGAATGAAATGCAACAAATTAAATATGGAAAATGTAGCTAGCTAAATTCTAATTAAAGGAGAAAATAGAAAAATCTGGAAATGCAACCAATAATAGGGAGAATCGAGACCTCCCAAGTCCCTCTCAAAGTGAAACACTCTGATTTCTAAGAAAAATTCCATATGAAAGAACCAATTAGTAACCAAGTTGAGATGGAATGTGATTAGACATATAACAATAGGGAGAATAATCCACCAACTAATGAACTTGCACAATAAAATATTATGAACCATCAAGAATAGTCCATAAGTTACTGAGAAGCTCCGTGTTTCACATCAAATTCTAGCAAGCATAAGATAAGTGAGAATAAACACCATAACAGAGAATACTCTACAATTTACAATGCTCATACCCACAAGCACCAGGAGAAATGGGAGAGAAGAGAATAGTCCACAACCAAACACAACTCTACAAGAGTATAAACACATTAGCTAACAATTGTCTCTTTATTAACATATGAAGATAACTTACAATACCAAAAAGGGAATCCTTTTCTTGAATGCAAAGTCTTTATTTATAGTTATAATTCATGGCTCTTCGCCTTACAAATTCCTAAATCTTGAACTACCTTAGATGACTCTAGAGATACTATAGCTTATTATTGATTTTCTAATTCTTAACTAATTACAAAATTCCTCTTATTCTCACTTTGACTATTCAAACAACTATGAGAATACTTGCTTCATGAAATTAGGAAATTAGAATATTTGTCACACAAGTAAGGCTTCATCAAAGCATTCTCTATCAATTAACATACACTCCTATCACTTGGATGCTACTTTTCACTTTTTCTCACATACTTTGGCAATTTGATTCTCAATTTGGTCTTGGTTTACATTTTCTTGGGAATATTGTTGTACACGTCTTCATCTCTAGGCTAGGAATATGGTTTGCCATCCGAATTACTACATTTCTCTTTGGGCATGCAACTTGCTCACAATTTTTTTTCTTTAGGAGTTCGACAAAGTAACTTTACATCCCTCTTGTATGCTTTGGTTTGGGAATTTCTTGTTGCTCCTTATGCTTGAGTGGGGTTACCTTAGTGTTTTGATCTTGCATCCACTCTCCTTCATTCCTCTCATGAATCTCTTCTTAATTTAGTTTTATACACATGATCCTTCGTATGTAAGTGACATCAAATCATGCTAGGACAACAAAATACTTATGAGACAAAGGATATATACTATCTCGATGCCTAATATTTCACTAAACAAATCATAACAATATGACTAACATACCTAGTTTAATGGTGAAAACACATGCTTCATTAATGGCAACGGATTAAAAGTATGGAGATAAAATTTATGAATATGAGTAATGAGAGATTATTTTCCCTCCTGTGAAACCACCATATCATCCCAACAACTTTCAATTGCTTGTGGTAGGATAAATGATAATTAATTCATCACTTAAAAATTCTCGTCATTCAATGCTATTTTCTAATAAATATTGTCAACAAGCTAATAACCAAGGCTACCATTGATTACGAGGAGTGTAAGAAGACAATATGGAGCTAAAAAAGTATGGGGAATGTGAATTTTAATTTCAAATTTATTTACAAGCAATGTTCAATGGTTCTATGGTATTTTTCCTGCCCTATTAAAAAACAAATCAACTTTATATTATACATAGCAATTATGAACCAATTGCCGGGTATGCCTTGTGACTAGTCAATTTATAGGTAATTGGGAACAAGGAACATGATTTTAAGATAAAATTGAGTCCAAATATTAATGGGTGCTCCATGTTATCTTCAAAAACTCTCTTACCTACAACACTCAATGACAGATTCAATGGGTAAAACATGCATATGTGAAATATAATGAATAATTAAAAAAGATGGTGCTAAGCATGTTATAATGTAAGATCTCTTGAAAATATTTTGGCTTCAAATATCACCAAGGAAGGAAAATGTTACATTATCCATCTTAGAGAGAAAAAAACATATTATTTTCATTTGATGTGTAGTTGCAACTTCTTCGGTGATGCATTCTACTTGTTGGTGCATTTTTTGACTTGCCTAGGGCTTGATGGAGGATTAGTAGCTAATACATGTTTCTTCACTCTCTAATAAAAATTCCCATCCTCTTCGATGATGTGTTTTTATATAGCTATGCACTTTTCTATATTTGGTGGGGTCTAATAATGTATTGAAAGGGAAAATACATTGATTTCTTGTCTAATTAATCTTCTCAACCTCTCTGGTAAAGTGATTTCCTCCCTTCTGCATATTTTAACTTGTGGTGGGATATGAAAAAGTCCCAAAGTGAAAAACATATCATTCTCACCTTCTTATCTACAATTGTAGTGTCTCAAGTATTGTGTTTTGGCTCTCAATACATTTATTTACTCATTGCAGGCTTGAAAAAGCCCCAAAGAGTAAAACACATCATTTCTCTTATCTGGTTTTCTTCCGAATATGTTTTATTGCTGCATTTGACCTCTCTCTGCATTTTTGATCTCATGGAAAAGTTTGGTAATTCCCCAAATGGAAACAAATGCACTCATTTCCCTCTTGTTCCATTTCTTTTCCTAACAACAATGTTTTAGCACTTGCTGTATTTTTGAACCTCCTATGGGATCTAATAATGCCTCTTAAACTAAAATGCATCGCCTTCCTCTTAATTTGGCATGCACAAAAGCCATAGGGACCTATGCACTATGCACTTTGTTTGACAAGAAAAAAGGGAATTGGATGGTGTTGGCTAGTTTAGATAGGCTTTGTGGAAATTCAAATCTAGGTTACTAGCTCCATGAATAGTTTTGTGGAAGTTTTATGTTCAAACATAGGGTCTTTTCATCTCCCATTAATGGCTGGGCTCAATATTATCTAAGAGAATAATAAGTTCAAATTGGATTTCAAGCTTAAAAATTTTCGTTTAGCTTCCATGAAGTACAACAAACAAATTTCAATAATTTGGGAGTTGGCTTTAATCCTATTGGAAGACATGGTCAAATTCTCTAGTAGAGAGAAACCATTTGGAAGATAACTGAATTTTTAAGAGGTTAGGGCCAATGGTTGTGTATGTAGAGAGCGGTAAAGGGATAGGAATGTAAATATTGACAAATTACTAAAACTCTGCAACAAGTCCATGGGCAATATATGCTCTTAAACTAAGATAAAATTCCTATATGTTCTTAAATTTCACTAAGATAACAATATCTATTCTTAAACTATGCAACAAGTCCATGGACTGCATAGAACTAACTGATCAGGGGCTCCTCACTACCTGAGATTCTTGTGGTCACAATGAAAATCTGGCATAGGGGGTCAACTTTCACAACCCCTGTGTTAGGCAATTGTGGGTACCGTGCTCATGTGGGTGCTGGCCATACAAAAATTCAGAAGATTACGTAACTCAGTTACATCGCCTGATTGTGATTTTGTGCCCCCAGACCAAATTGTCTTTGTCTCTCTAAATGACTCCAGGAAGTGAGTTGCAACTCACCATAACACGAAAACCATGCTTCTGATCGACAAAATGCCAGTTTCGTTGGGATCTTGGCATCAGATTTCAGCCAGGGGGACCCCTCTCTTGTGATTGCATAGCCCAAAAGAGTATTTGTTAGAGGATCTCTAGAACTAGGGTTTTTCTTAGTGAGGCATAATGCAAATCCAACACAGGGGATCAAATTTGACAACCCCTATGTCGGGCGATTATAGGCACCATGGTCACATGGGCATTGGCCATACAGACCTTCAGAAGATTACGGAACTTAGTTATGTCACCTGGTTGTGATTTTGTGCCTCTGAACCAAATTGTCATTTTCTGCTTGAATGAATTCAGGGGGCGAGTTACAACTCGCCATAAAATGAAAACCATGCCTCCAATCGACAAACCATCAGTTCTGTTGGGATCTTAACATTGGATTCTAGCTAGGGGTACCCCTCTCCTATGATTCTATTGCCCCAAAAAGTGTTTTTTAGAGGATCTTCAAAACTAGGGTTTTTCTTAGTGAGGCACAATGCAAATCCGACACAAGGATTTGACTTTCAAAACCCTCATGTTGGGTGATTGTGGGCACCATGGTCACATGGGCATTGGTCATACAAACCTTTCAGAGCTTACATAACTCAATTACATTGTTGGGTTGTGATTTTGTGCCATCGGACCAAATTTTCATTGTCTCCCTGAATGGCTTCAGGAGACGAGTTGCAACTCGCCATAACACACAAACCATGCCTTAGATCAATGGACCGTTAATTACGTTGGACTCTTGGCACTAGATTCCAGCTAGGGGACCCCTCTCTTGTGATTCCATTGCCCAAAAAAGTGTTTTTTAGAGGATCTCCGAAACTAGATTTTTGCTTAGTGAGGCACAATGCAAATCCGAGACAAAGGCTCAATTTTCAAAACCCTTTTGTCAAGTTATTGTGGGCATCATGGTCCCATGGGAATCATGGTCTCGTGGTCTTGTGGGCATCAATGTAAGAAAATTGAATGTCAAGTCAAGGAAAGGCATGTCAAGGAAATGCCAAGGTAAGGTATGGCATATCAAGTTAAGGAGCATGGCAAGGCATGGTGTGCCAAGGCATGTCAAGGAAAGGAAATGCATGGCATGTCAAGGGTAGGCATGGCATGTCAAGGCAAGACATGCCAATGCAAGGTAAGGAAAGGCATGTCAAGGCAAGGGAATGCATGACATGTCAAGGCTAGGCATGGCATGTCAATGTATGGAATGTCAATGCAAAGAAAGGCATGGCATGGCATGAAATGTCAAGGAAAGGCATGGCATGTCAAGACAAGGCATGACATGACAAGGAAAGGCATGGCATGTCAAGGCAAGGCAAGGCATGACATGTCAAGGAAAGGAAAGACATGTTAAGGAAAGGCATACCAATGAAATGAATGACATGTCAAGGCAAGGCATGGCATGTCAAGGCAAAGCAAGGCAAAGCAAGGCAAATCAAGGCAAGACTAGGCATGTAAAATTTTTATGATCTTTACTAACATTTATTAGAATTGTTGAATGTTTTACATCATTGGAATGACATCTTAGCTGTAACTTATTTGATATTTTATTATCATATGTGAACTTTGATATGAAGTAATATGATTATCATTTCATTTCATATGTTGTAATATTAGATATAAAACATATAAATTAATTATTGCATGAAATAAATAATAACTTCATTCCAAATGTTTGTTTTTGTAGAACAAGGATCTTCTAGAAGATCCAGATCATCCTCAACAAATAGATCCAGATCATGATGTTGGGTCCAATGCTGAGATGGAAGATGATTCTCATGATGACACAGATACAAATGATAATGATGTCTATGCCGATGTAGATGATGATGATGATGATGATGATGATCACAATGGTGATGATGATGTTGAGGTAGTTGCTGGTAGAAACCAATGACATTCATGATCATATAGATTGCATCATGGATCATTTTTGATATATTGTTATAATGCCTCTTTTCATGGTTACTATCATATGTATCATTTCCATGGCCTCCAATACCATATTATTGAGTTGTATCATTTTGACATGTTTCATGTTGACTTATATCATTTGGACATGTCATATCATATTGACTTGTATCATTTTGTCTTACATAATTTATCATTTTTATTTATATCATTTGTACATGATGTATCATTTTAACTTATGTCGACTGTTGGACATGTATAATTTTCAGATGATATTGATCTACAAGCATATATATATTTTACTTTCACTTGTTTTAGTTATATATGATGATGATCTAATCAATATTGACTCGTCAATTTTTATATATTGAAAGTGGTTGATGATTTTTGGATGAATATTTATGTATGATGGTTTTGATTTACTGCTCATGATGGATGTTTTCAAAGTCACTTAAATTATAGATAGTTTACTCACTTGTTTTAATTATAGATGATGATCATGTTATAATAATTATCTTGTTATTTTTATATATACTAGATTTTGTAGATTCTATTTTGATGGAGATTTAATAAGTATAAGGATGTTGTTAATTTGTATGGATGTCTGTTTCCCTAAAAATTCTTTATAAATGTTATCCTATAAAATATTTCAAATGCATTTATATGACTTACTATATAATCATATAAATGATTTAAGAAACATGATATATTTAACTAATTAAATTGAAATAAAACATATTAAATTAATAACTGTAAGCAAAAAAGAAGCATTTTTGGAAGCAAGAAAGGAAGCAACAATGGAAGCCAAATTGGAAGCAAAATTGGAAGCCACACCAGAAGAAAAACTGGAAGCAAAATTCGAAGCCAAACCAGAAGAAAAATGGGAAGCAAAACTAGAAGAAAAACTAGATGTAAAACTGGAAGCCGAAACATAAGCCAAACTGGAAGCAAAATTGGAAGCCATATCATAAGAAAAACTAGAAGCCAAACTAGAAGCCAAAACATAAGCAAAATTGGAAGGCATATCAGAAGAAAAACTAGAAGCAACACCTGGCACTAAGCTTGGTGCTATTCTTGGCACCAAACTGGAAGAAAAATTCTAAGCCATATCAGAAGCAAAACTGGACGTAAAACGGGAAGCCAAACTAGACGCAAAAATGGAAGCAAAATTGGAAGGCATATCAGAAGAAAAACTGGAAGCAACACCTGGCACTAAACCTGACTCTAATTTCAACACTATTCTTGGTGCTAAACATGGCACTAAACCTGACACTATTCCTGGCGTTATTTTTCCGGCGCTAAATCTGGCGCAATTATAAGAAGTCCATATTGCGCCCAATTTTGTGCCATAAAAGGTGTCTAATTCATGGAGTAAAATACACTAAATTCTTGTGCTATTTTAGGCACTAATTTCCTGTTCTGTTGTAGTGACATATGAATAAATGTTATTTTCCATTGTACTAATTACTCTTTTTTAATAGACTCTTCTACACTAAAAAATGTTATTATAAAAAGTTATGATCTCCAATGATAAGCATTCTATTGGCCCTAAAATTTTATGGATTCAAAATAATCTTCCTATTGTTATTTTTGCCATTATTTTGTAAGTTGATTGCTATCAAATTTTAAATTACTTCATTAATTGTGGTTTTACTTAACATTGGGAGCATAATTTTATAAATATTTCCAAAAGCAATGATAAAAGTATGTAAACTAACAAACACTTTAGTTAAAAACCAAATTATCACAAAATCATGTTAGAAATTTAATTTTTAAATTATAAACCACATTATTTGTTAAATATCTTACTTTTAAATCTACAATTTACATGAAAATAAACTCAATTTTTGAATCATCATGTTAACATATCATAAAAAATGTTGTACTATTAAGCATGCATATCAACCATAGTATTACTTCTAATATCAACATAGATTATTAGGATAAATAAGAAACTATGCAAATTAAAATATTACCATTCAATATCTAAACATGTTCCCAACTATAAAAATATTATATGTCGTTGCATATATATAAAATTAAAAAAATTAATTAAATAACTCATGCATGGTTTAAAATATTCACAACTCAAATGCTCAAGCAAGGAATTACAATGCAAATCTTAAAATTATTTCCCTAAAAGATAAAAGGATCAAAGTCATATCACTAACAAAAGTGTTGTATATAAGAGCTTGAGTGTGTCGAAGGGTAAAATGTCTGTTAATAAATGGATAAATGTCACCTTCTATACACATAAAAATTCTAAGTACACCATTGTTACTATGCTCTTTTTTAGGTCTCAATGCTTCTATAACATGTTGGTAAAGGGTTAAACATCTAAGATCTTGAGGCCTTTTTCAACATTATAATATTTCTTATGACATTATCATGATAATAATTTTTAAAATTTTATATAATTAAACATGCAACGACATATAAAATGTTCAAATAACAATATACAATTCTATTTCAATCAAATTGTTCCATGCAATCACAAATAATTTGAAAGAAAAACACATTACACATCAAAATCACTGTTAACCAACTAAAATTGTTCAAAGATTTGTTATAATTAACTTAACATTTCCTTTGTCAGAAGGTGAATAAAAAACAACATGATTAGTGAAATAAAGATAACAAAAAGATATAAAAACAATATTAATGATGAAATAAAACATGTACATATCACTCTCTATTGTCATCACCCTCATTATCTTCCTCGCTTGGCATGATAACATTGTTGTTCTAAAAAATATGTTTTGATCTAGGGTTGTGTCTTAATACAAACCACCAATCCCTATCCAACACATATGGGTAAAAAAACACTTGGTTGCAGTGTTTTGGGAAAACATAAGTCTCCTTAGCTTCATCCCACATCTTTCTAGAGTTGATACATATCAGCCCACTATCGCGATCTTCATTTACATTATTCTTATCAAAGGTGTCCCACCACTTGCACCTAAAAATAACACATTGGAAAGAACATAAATTCACTTGAATGATCTCTTGTATCTTTCCAACATAACATAACGTCCCTCGTATTAGGTTTTGATCGGGGTGGCTAGCATGACTAGATTGGTCAAACTCAACTTCCACTCTGCAGTCTTGTGTCATGCATCCATCATCAACATCCTCTTTGTGAAAATGATGTCCATATGCCCACATGGATGGGAACAAATGCACCTATAAAAAAGTGAAAAAATCACAGTGTCATGTGTCTAATAAGCCGACCAATAAAATATAAAATATAGATGTTACAATTCAAAGGTGCACTATGAAGTTCAAATTGTACACAAAGATATTATTACCGAGTTGCTGCACCCAATCCCTATGTTTAGTGCATCCTCTTTAGCACGCAGATAATGACTGAATGCACAATATTTCTCTTTGACTTGGTCAACAACCCAACTATTGGGGCATATCATTGACACATTTCTTTTAAATGATCAAGATAAGACATGCTTCTACCATTCAACCGTCTAAATTTTTTCCTGTCAGTGTCCCATTTCCTCCTCTTTTGTTCGTACAATGCCACCCATGACTGTGTTGCCTCCAAATTGGAAAGAATGAATTTATTGATGGCATCAATTTTCAAATTCACTGATATATATATATATGAAATCAAATTGACATATAGTATGTATCAGATCAAAATATACATTATGAAGTTCGGTGTGAATAGTTACTGTGTAGAAATTTGACAAATGATAAGTCACTTACTCTTTATCAAGCACCTTTTCCATTCGTTTGGAGAATCTCCCCTTCTCTTTTGTCTTCATCCCTTTCATCATCCCAAATCACCGCACCTGGTGTGTTTTCGATCTTCTTGATGTACCCACTAGAAAAATAGAAAGACTCGTAAGATATGTACCCCTCTGCCATAGACCCCTTCGATTTTTCCCTTTGTCAAACAAATCCTTTCAATTTCTTCATGTACCTCTCTAAGAAGAACATCCAATGACATGATACCACTTTGAATAATTCAAAATCATCTACTAGGTGAATTAGAAGATGCACCTGCAAGTCCATGAAACTCATCAACAATTCCTTCTCAAACATACAAACAATCTCAACTATCTCTTGATGCCACAATGGAATGCTAGCCATATGAAAATCCTTTAATGTGATCCAACATATAAATGTAGATAATTTATATATGTCACATCGTAGGTCCTGGGGGAAGTCATGGTTCACACACCCATGCACGAGCAGAGGATAATGACACTACAAAGTAAACACATACAAAATTAATTTTGTTTTATCCCATGTAATGAATTTATAAAACAAATACTAAAATCATGTTTTTGACATACACACTCTTAGAAGGTTCAAATGGTCATGTGATTTTAACCCTGAAAAATGGTCTTCCATAGTGAAGCTGTGCTGTAGTGAATATCCATATAAAGAAGGCACCTTCACACCCAATATAACTTCATTTTCCAAATAAATATCAACTTTCTTTAATATCCATGAGACATCACTTTGATTGAAAGACCAAGAGGGACCGACCTCTCCTCTACTTTCTTTTCTTGGGCAATGTTTCTTTTTACTTTTTGAAGAAAAAAGATCTCTCTTAACAACCAATGTGTCACTTTCTTTTGATGATATGTGCCTCCAAAAAGAAGATGAAACATTTTTAAATATATGCATGGGATCTAGTAAGTGGGGCAATCTTAAGATGCTCCCAATATGGGAGCTCATAAAAGATAGATTTCATTTTCATCCCAATGGAAAATTTCTTAACATAGGTGTCGAAGAATTCTAGATCATCGAACATAGGCTCCCATTTGAATCAAACATTTCTGTAATCTCCTTCTCCTTCTCTCTATCATATGATCTAATTCATTCTATTGGTGTCATGATTGCAGGCCTTTGTGTTCTCTCTGGTTTACCATTGAAAGCGGATGTTGCTATTATGTAAGGGTGTTGTTCTGGGAGGAATAACCTAGAGCAATTGTACATTGACTTTTGTAGGTGGTTGGACCACCTAGCCTTCAGAGAAGGTTCAAAACATTTACATCCATGATATCCTTTTGTTACAAGACCTGCAAAATTATTAATGTATACATAGCATGTTAGCGTCAAAGATCAGAACAATCACAACGAATTAAATATGCAAAAAAATATTGTTACGTATATAAAAAAATCAATAAACATGTAATTTACCAGAGAAAACTCCTAATCTTGGATAATCATGTGTGGTGTAATAAAATATGCCACACAACATAAAAATACTCTCTGTTGCAATGTGTCTTGATACATCATATACATGTATCTCTTCCCATAATTCCTTCAATTCATCTACCAATGGTTGTAGGTAGATATCCATATTCTTCAGTTGTCTTCTACCAGGGACTATAAGAGCCAAAATAAGATGTTAATTCTTCATGGATAACCATGGGGGGATATTTTTATTGATCACTACTACATGCCAAACATAATAGTTGGTGTTTTAGAGGGAATATAGGTTGACACCATCCATGGCTATTCTGAGTCGTAGACTTATCACTTCATCCTTGAATTTTTTGGGGCATGTATCCTCTATATTATTCATGGATATTGAATCTATTTGGATTCACATAACTCTCGACTCACTTATGTGCGAGGCATTCCATCCTTGCAACATAGCTAATTCTTTGCAACAAAAGAGCCTTTGAATCCTTGGGATTATAGGCATGTGCCTCAAAATATAATGAGGATGACAATGTGATTTACCCTTTTTATTTGATTTATGATATTTGTCATGCCCACATTTCAAACATATCTCTTTGTCTGCATATTCTCCTCTATATAAAATACAATCATTCAGACATGCATGATATGAAATGTACTCAACATCCAATACTTCAACATTTTCTTTGCCTCTTCGGAGCTACTAGGAAAGAAATTATGAAAAAACTTTATCTTTGAATAACCTACAATTAGTGGGAAATATAAATGTACAATGTCATTTAAAGTTCATAAAATCGATCTTTTTTAATGTTGATTGTGTGACAATATTTATCAAATCATAAGGGACTTAATGATGGTCAATTACCTCAATATTGTCGAGAAACATGCGTTTGACATGCCAAAATTTTCTTTCAAGTTGTAAAGTAACATTGTTGTCCCCATTTGGGTAAACTTTGACCAGATAGGCCCAAAGAGAGGGGCGGTGGAAGTAGATTTCAGACTTTTGAATAAGGTATCGGTGATATGAGCATCATCCCCTCACTCATCATTCTAGAATGCATCTAACAACATTGTCTCCATGGAAGTTGTATCCTATAAACAATCATCCATACCAACCTCTATTTCATTTACTCCATTGCCAACTTGTGAAGAACTGCTATTGTTGTACAATCATTCCTAATTGGTTAATCTGAACGTAGTGGGAATTGAATAGGTGGTTAATTCAACCATTCTTTCTGGTATGCTTCCTCTCCGAGTTGTGATCATATTACAACTTTCTCTCTATTTGAAATTGTAGTGGGGTGAAACAAAAGATGATAGGTAGGTTTATTATCATCAAAATCCTAATTTCAAAAATATTGAACATTAGTACATTGATGATATCAGTAAGCACAATGAAATTGGTTTGTTCAAATCACATTATACCCGACATTAATTATTACCATCGCTGACCTAGGATTGTAGCTAGAAGATGTCATGTTACTATTTACAACATAAAGTGGTTGTCCATTTTCATCTGCCAACTACTTGCGGTATGTTGCTCCTGATAAGAGCTTACGATGTTTTTGAATTGGTTGAATATTATCTGCATCTCAACTTGATTCTTAATCGGGACCCTACAAATTTGGACACATTTTTATTCAGATTGATGAGGATAAAAAAATAAATTCAATTAGATAATCAAAATATAAATAAAATCTGAACTTACTGGAGATGGAAAGGGAGAACTCTGCGATAGACTTTGAGCAATATGGAATGGGCTAGAATTTCAAGAATTGACAAAATCAACAATAAATTTTTAAGAATAAGGCGAATTTAAGCGGAAAGTGTATACTAAGGAGTACTACAAGTCATGTGGATGCATCCTAAAAGATAATTTAAGACGAATATACTATTTTGTGTGAAAATAAAATTAAGATAACTTTGAAAGCATAACAGTGCACTTATTTAAACAACACACACCAGTGCGTATATAACATTATAAAGAACCGAGGATTTTATTTATGAGTCGCACAGGTTCATAAAAAAATAAAAAATAATTATCTGATATTGATGATCCAAAACTTTTAAGAGCATAGGTGCATTTTATACAAAAACACACCGATGCATTATATTAATAGACACACCATGGTTTTGAAAAACTTAAAAAAAAAACACAACTAGTTGTTTTTTTACAATTGAAAAATGAGCGGTAATTTAAAATCTAATTTCATAAAGTCATTTAAATAGTAAAAATATTTCACAGTTTCATTATTTTACCAAAATTTACAGTGGATAGATTTGCAAGAGATCCACATCGGAGAGCACTGTGGATCAACATAATACTTTGGAACAATAGGTTATTCAGAAGATCAGAATTTGAAGGTTATGATGATTCATTTAAAATCCTTTTCATAAAATATTTCCTAGGTATTAAGCTATTCAACATTTTATTATTTTTCCAAAATTTACAAGGGAGAGATTTATAAAAGAGACATACAGGGGAGCACTGTAGAGCAACAGATCAATACTTTGGAATAAGATACTTATTTAGAAGAACACAATTTTAAGGGTATGATGAAAAATATAAGTTCTTTGTAAATTCTATACAAAATTAATATGTTTGAACTATATGTAACTTTAACTAATATGTATTGGTTAGTGTGTGTCCTGTAGAGCCATAAAATGAGGAAGCTTGATAATATTCTTTGTGATCTAAGTGCAGAAGAGTGTAAAATCTTGATGGAAAAATTGCAAAAGGAAGAATTGGGTGAATGAAAAAATTCTATTCAATATGATTTCTTTTTTGAATTTTCATTAATAATATACTCAAAAATATTAGATAACATGTTTCAAACAATCTATTAATTCACACATTTTTAATGTTCTACAGGGACCAACAATGAAGGAACATAATGTCATCCTAAGAAAATAAAAATTATAGAAGATGTAAATGATAATGAATTGGTCCTTAGCTCATTTGGAGTGGTGCGGGAGGTGAATGAAAGGGAGGAAAACTTTTACAAAACTATGAGGTATATAGTGGAATGAACGCATGGATGTTATTTCCACTTACAATACAAAAACCAATACAATGATTCCAAGAACCAAGTTATATCTAAACTACATGAAGCGTTTCCAGAGCAATGGTCAATGAGACCTATCAGACTTGCAATACCAAAAACATCAACAAAAAAGAATAATTCAAAATGTAATATTCCTAAAAATGCTTTTCTAGAATATGTATATATTACTACAAACCACTTCTTTATTAATATCAATTTTGTTATATTTAGTTTCATATATCAATATAAAAATAGTTTATTGTCATGCTATTTTTTCAGAAATATTATGAAAATCCCAAAGGATCAACAAGATGATATCCAAAATATGCCAGTAGGAATGTTGAAAAAAGTGTAGAAGGAGATGGTAAAAGAAATGGACATAATTGCATTACAGGAGGAGCTATCTCAACAAAAACGTGCTTCAAATGTATTAAATCATTAAAATTTTCTATTAGGTACATATAAATAAATAATTTAGCATTAAATATTAATTTTAAAGTATTTTCTTGCAGAAAAGAAAACAAAATGGAACCCATTCAACACATAAAACATGACGATAAGGAAGAAAAGGGTTGATAGCAAAGTTTGTGAGTAATTGTTATTTCCTTATAACATTAACCTAAGATTTGATTTTTGTATATTTTAATTTGTTTTACAACAACCATCCTTGAATGTTATCAAACATGTGATAACATAAAAAGAAGAGCCATCACAAGAATTGATTGACATTGGGTTACGTGAGGGTTGTGAGTATATGTTAGCATATCAAAAATTAATTGTGGAATTTGTAAGTATCTTATGTTGTTTTAATTATCTCATTTTATAATTATTGGAACAAAACAAATCTTTTTTATTAAATCTATGATTTATTATGGGGTATAAAACTTGCAGGAAACAAAGTATGGAAATGTGCCAACAAAAGAGTTGTTGACAGAAGGCATGAGCTTTGGTTTTGAAAAAATGTGTATCATTCAAGACTCAAATATTGCTATGGTATGTCGCTTTTCAATTTATATTCATGTATATTATTTATTTCAATTTTCATTATTCTCACCAATCACTATTACATATGGGCGGATTATTCCACAAAAATTTTCCACGCTTCCACTAGTTTCATCTTTTTTTTTTCAAATAGGGCAGGATTTTCGTCGATATTGCCATGAAAGTTCATCGCAATATCCACGAAAATTTTATTTTAACCTAGTCGGGATTTTCGTCGCTATAGCGACGAACTTTCGTGGCAATAACGGCGGAATTTTTTCCCATCTCATTGGTCGGTGTTAACGGCTAGTTGACTATTTGATCTACATATACATAACTTTAAGAGACTTTGCGATACAATTGCTATAGTTACGACACTGTTCTTGGATTTTGTTTGAGCTGTTTATTTTTTCCGTCACCCACCGGTTGAAAAAATCCAATTCTCGATCTACATAGCTCGGATTTTGAACTTCCAAGGTTAGTATGTTATTTTTTTATTGATGTACTCATTTAACTTGTAAATTTTTGTTCAAATGTCCAAATTTCATTTAGCTTGTTTTTTCCTTGATAATATATTATAATATGTGTAGTACCATATTTCATGTCTTTGGTTTTTGGATCTAGTTAGTATATTCTATGGAAAAGGGTATGTGGATTCCATAATATTCCAGGTTTATGGAATCCACATACCCTTTTCCCTTCAATTGTAGCTATAATCTCTCTCTCTTTTCATTGATAAGATAAGGAATTGCTCTTTAAACTCAACCCTGATCGGTGAAATGATAGTAATTGATTGCCATTTTATTCTTTCTTTCATTTTTAAGACCTAACTAAAAAACACCAACAAAGTTTGATTGAAGATTTGATACCACTTGTTACATCCCTAGCACCCAAAAGGGATCACACTTGCATAAATTGAAAATAATATAGCAGTGACAATAATGGTTGGGATACTTGCACACCTAATGGTTGTCTAGCACTTACAAATTCAATTAAATGAAGGAAGAAATCTCCATGAATAAAATATTGAAGTTGACTATTATATTGATAAATGATAAGTTATGGTATATATAAGATAGGGAGGAAACTCATGTTTATAACAACAAGGGTAATAGCTGCAATATATTGTAACATTTCCCTCTTCCGCATAAATTCTTTTCTATCCTCAACATTTCCCTCTTCTGCATATATATTAAGAGAAATATTAATAACATCTCCCTCTTCCGCATAAATTCTTTGCTATCCTCAACATATTGTGATAAATACTGGGTAGGTTGGCATTAGTGACAAGATAGCCTGTTGATATTACATATAATTATTAATGTACGAGAGATCATTCATTATTTAAGCATGCAAAACAAAACCCAAGACTAAATATTGTGGTTGACGTGATCGGGTCTGTACATTTTTCAAAACAAAGTACGGGGATTTCCATTATTTAAGCATGCAAAACAAAACCCGAGGCTAAACATTGTGGTTGACGTGATCGGGTGTGTACATCTGGATGGTGGAGAAAGTGCACTCATCAACTCATTGGGATATGAAACAAAGTCTCAAAATCCAAAGTGTATGCTTACATTTACTACACATAGAATGCCGGTAACATCAATCATTATGTGTACTTTTAACTAATACATGGCTATTTGTGGATTTTTTAAAAAACAAATAATTTAATTTTTTTAGTTTTGTGGTTAATTGTCACCTCCAACCAGGGGAAATTAGTCACTTCAAAGTTTTTGACCAATCAAAAGATAAAATTTTGAATATTTAAAAATAAAAAATATTTTTATTTATATATAAAATTCTCATTATGAAATATTTATTGAAAAACATTATAAAACATTGTTAAATTTTTTGTAAATTTACAAAAGTCAAAATGATTTTGACTTGCAATCGGTTTCTATATTCCCTGCTTTAGAAGGGAATAATAAGATACATAAACAATAACCCTAAACTTATGTTAGGTATATATGTCGTTATTATATAAAGAAAACATTTGTACACATATGACCTTATTATAAAGATGTTATCTATGTCGTCATGATGTTGATCCTCTACACATATGATCACCTTATTATAAAGATGTTGACCTTATTATAAATATGTAGGTCACTGTAAATAAACATATCATAATCTAAAGGAGTAGTTAAAATATAAAAAATTGACAACTTAATGTTTGGTATGGCGTAGGTAAGACAATTACTTGTCAGGACAAGGATTCGTCACAATGAACGAAAATGACAGGAAGCTTGCTCGGTTAAGAGCGACATTAGAGGCGAGGGGCGATGGAAAATGTTATTTCCCTTGCTATGATTGCAAAGTCTTGCAAAATAGAATACTTTTAATAACAACAACCCAAATACATTGTAGGGATAAGGGGCACACCGAAGGGGGTTATGAATATCGTCCCTTGGTAAGAGGATTCAATATTTAATGTATTCTCTGTAATAATCAGTATGTCATGAATTTTAGTAATATTTCTTATTAGGATTTTTATATTTTCTATTCACACTAAATTTTCTAGGTTGTTTTTAAATATATATATGATGCACCCAAAATGTCGATCTCCAGAGAGTTATTTGCCAAGTACTAGCAAAAATACTACTTTACAGGGAGATGCACTTCAAGATCAGAATATTGAAGCTGTTGATCAAGTTATTAATGATGATATGGATGGAGATAACATTGGTGATTCAAATCAGGAAGATGAGATACATAGATTGATCCAAGACACATTTGCTCCAATGGATGAGGACAACCAGGATGATAGTCATGATGTTAATCCTTTACTTGAGAAGTCACGTCAACCTCTTTATGAAGGCTCAATAACAAATCTTTTATTTGCTATATTGTTGTTGGTGAACTTGAAGGTTTTGAATGGTTTATCAAACACATGTCTCACATAGATACTAAGGTATTTAATTTGTTAATTATTTATGCCTACATGTTCACAAATACTTAAAAGGTTCAATTTTTTCCGATATTGCTATTGTTTTCTAATTTGTAAATTAGTATATTGGATGACATATTGATGATTAATATTGTTTACATTGACTGATTGTTTAGAATTTTGTAGATTGTTAGGTGATGTTCTATTACCGACGTCAAATATTTTGCCACGTACATATCGAGAAATATCCGCGATTATGAAAGAAATTGGAATGGACTATCAGGCTATTGATGCATGTCCTAATGATGATATCATATATTATGGACAATATGCATTAGAAAATGAATGCCCACAATGTCAAATAAGTAGATATCGAACCGATAAAGCATCAAAGAAGGTGCCTCACAAAGTTCTTCGTTATATTCCGATAACTCCACGTTTCCAGCGGTTGTTTAGGTGCCAAAGTATAACATAGTTTATGGATTTGCATGAAAAGAACAGAAGGTGAGACGATGTTCTTCAAATTCCTGTAGATGGTTCTGCATTGAACTACATCAAAGAAAAGTGGCCAATTTTTAAAGAAGAATCTCGTAATGTTAGACTTTTGTTGGCAGCTAATGGTGTCAATCCATTTGGAGAGCTTCATTCTACGTACTCAGTGTGGCTTGTTTTTGTTATAAACAATAACCTTCCTCCTTGGATGTCGATCAAGAGAGAGCACACAATGTTGGCAATGATTGTTCCAGGTATTTAATTATCTTTTATTTGCTTTAAAGTATGACAAAATATTTCATTTCTTTGTTTCGTGCATGGTAATTATTTCTTTATAAATCACGAAATCTAGATAAGTATAATTAATCATGCAGTATGTTGAACCAATTAGGTAGGTACTAGGTTAAAGATATGAACGTATATATTGAGCCTCTCATCAATGAGTTGTTGAAGCTATGGGTTGGCGTCACTATGTATGACATCTCTAGACCAATAGGGAAAAAACGATTTCAATTCCATGGAATACTATCATGGACAATTCATGATGCTCACGAGTTAACACATTTTTGTGGTATATTGTTACTTTATTTTTTCATTTAATATTATATATATTTATGGAAAAAATCATGCATTATTTTAAATTGTAACTCTAATTTGACGCTACATTTATTCATATATCTTGTAGGTCTTCAAACAAAGGGTAAATTTGCATGCCCAGTTTGTGGTCCCAGGATAAAATCTCGTCGTTCAAGGAGTTTAGGAAAGGAAGTGTTTGATGAGTATAGACACTTTCTTCCTAAGAACCATAGTTATCGAACTACAAACAAAGCAAAATTCAATGGTAAAGAAGAGAATGGAAAAATACCACGAAGAATGACACCTCACCTATGGAAGTTGGAATATATTAGAAATTGTCAAGGTATGCAAATTATTTATGTATGATGTATTGTATAAATCTTTGGTTTTTTTTTTAATGAATTATGTTCAGTGTGGTATGTAGTTGTATTGATTAATTAGTGTTAATTTCATTTTGTTGATGTTTCATGAATGTCGTTAAGGCACGAATGGGCTTCCACAAGGAATGAAAAGTTACCCGATGCAATTCAGTAGGTTGTCATACTACGAGCACCTACAAATAGTTCATCTTTTTGATACAATGCATATCGGGAAGAACACAACAAAATTGTTATGGCGAATATTAGATGGAAGGACTGACAAAGAGAGAATTGGAAAGATTTGTAGTGACATCCAGGAAGCTAATCACGCATTGCAAAGTGTTATTATTAATTCTAATGGTGATGGTCATGAACATAATACTAGTCTTCCTTGGTTATTGACGGAGCAACAAAGCAATATTGTAAAAGAGGTCATTCGAAAAATTAGGTTTTTGACGGGGTTTTCGTCGAACATACAAAATATCTTAACGAAAAAATGTGATTTTGGTGGGGTTAAAACACATGACTGGCATACATTCATTAAGGTAATTAGTAGGTTATAATATATTTCCTTATTGGTACACATTTTTTGGAAACAAATAATAATTATTTGTTTTTTGTTACAATATGTTCTACCTTTATCTCTCCCAGACGACTTTGACAACAACATAAAACAAATTATTTATGTACTTGGCAAATATATGAGGTAAGTAATGTTTTATATGGAAAATGTACTTCTTATGTGATTTGTAGTGGAACTTATTGACATATTATGTTTTATCTGCAAATGTATATATGCCTTGATATTATTTTATTGCATCATTTGTAGGTGGCTTTCATCAAAAGAAATCCATAAAGAAGATATAAGGTATTGAAAGAGAGAAATTCCCCGATTAACGTGTCAAACGCAACAGTATCTACCTCTAGCATTTTTCAATGCACAAGAACACTACCTCATACACCAAGTTGAGGAGATTGAATTATGTGGACCAGTAGACACAAGGTTGATGTGGATGGTGGAGAGGGAGTTGAAGTCATTAAAGGCTTTTGTTAGACAAAGAGAACGTCCCGAGGGTTCTATGGTTGAGGGATATATGGTATATCAATGTATGGTGTATATTAGTCAATATCTACCTAAATTAGCAGAAAATATGAATGTGCCTCACATTTGGCATCAATAAATTTGAAGGGGAGGTCCTATTGGGGAAAGGTAAAATGAGGACTGTGAAAGGTAATTATTAGATGTTGACATAGATTTAATATATTACACATTTATTTTTCCAATTCTATTTTATCATAGTGATTTTTTATATTTTTTATTCCTGCATATTGAACTATATTAAACTATGCCTTTATTAACAATAGCTAATTAATGATATTAAATTGTTATTTTATCATATAGTTGCTCAAGAGTGGGATGATTTACATTTATACATTGCAAACAACCTTGATTGGATGGAGAATTGGATAGAATATTGTGAAGAATACTTTGGTAGGTTATCATGGGAAGGGGTGAGTAAGATGATTAAAACATCACATCGTCATCGAGATCAATTTCCTAATCTTACGTCAAGGGAAGTTGATTTAGCCTTTGGTTTAAAAGATAAACAGACAAGTAAATTATTTACCCACATTTTCCTAGTTATTTCGCAATTTTCCAATGTATTTGGTTTGTTTAATTTTTGAAATATATATTTACTAAGTCCTATATGACGTCGTTTATTAATTGACAATGTATTTTTTACTTTTTGTCCATGTTGCAGTTGAAACATCACAAGGCTATGTGGTGTAATGGTCATAAATTTTGTATCAAAATGTTGGATGACAAGATGAAAACCTCGGATTGTGGGATAACTATAGTGTTTAAGGTTACCAATGTTTCCTCTAGAAGTGACAGACATTTGGAAGAAACTGAGAATAGGTACTATGGGCATTTGAAGGATATAATTGAGTGTGATTTTAATTCCTTTAAAATAGTTTTGTTTGAGGTGAAATGGTACAGACTACGGATGCATGAACGTGATCCTGAAAGAACTGTTATTGAGCATGATAATGGATTTACCATGGTTAATACAAGGGCATTTGAACCGGGTACAAAGCCTTATGTTCTTCCAAGTCAATGTGAGCAAGTATTTTACTTAGAGGTACCTGGTAAAGCAGGTTGGTCATACGTTGTTAGATATGATCCACGAGGAAGACCGGTAAAGTATAATCATGTAGCCGGGGATGAAGATAATAATGAGGAAGAATATCATGATTATGTAGATCAGGAGTAGGTGGTTGTAGTCGATATGTCAGACGAAGAATCTGAAGAAGTTGATCATCCAAATGTAGCAGGCGACGATCTCATTGACGATATCGATTACTATATTAGTGAAAATGACGTTGATGATGATGTTGATATGAATGATCCTTTCACCAATATCGATTCTGAACCAGATCCTGATACAAATGTTGAGCTGGATGAAGAAGAAGATGAATGATATTTAATTGTTGAAAATAAGAGGTATGTGTTTATATCTTTTATATGCTCTTTATATGTTTTTATTTTGTATAATAGAGTATGTTACATGTTCTTTATAATTTCAAATTAGGTATGGAGAAATTGAGAGTGATGTGAGGGGGGGGGGAGATAATTAGAGCTTCCACTTTCACGTGGTTGCCCTTGTTTAGTAGAGAATGAACTATTCTTGAAACCAAGAGGATCTTTGTGCGATTGTGCCTAATCATGTACTACTTGACCCCATTAAGGCATGACTACGCCTAATCATGCACTACTTGGCCTCACTTATAATCTAGTGTGAACTGAAACTTGGTATATGAGAATGCTTGGAACCAAGGTATGGACTGAATTAGATGACCTCTAGGAGGAGAAATCAAAGAAGTTTAATATAACAATGTATGCACCTTGTCACCCCTGGTGCTCTGTGTAGATTCTCCTAGAGGACCTCATAGGCCTTTCTGTCTCCACTCTATTGATAGTAAGTGGCTTAGGATTAGAGTTAGAACACTTGAACACACACCACTCCCTTTTTGGCCAAATTAACAAAGGAATCTATAAAAAGTGGCTTTGTGTTGTGTATTGAATAATTGGACATTCAAACAAACAATTCGACATTCAAACAAGGTGCGCCTACTCATGTACTTGACCCTGCTTATAAGTGGCATGTGAATGGGGCCAATGTTGAAATGTTTCAATTTTTTTCTTGTATGGACTGAAATTTGACATGGTTAGACTAGACGCATGCAATGACAGTATGGGAGGGTTTCCATACTCAAACATGACTCACACAAACAATTTCACAATCAAACAACAAGATATAACAATTGATTCAAGTGAGGACACTTAAAAAATATACAACATAACATTGGTGGATTGTAATGTTTTGTTTTCTTCTAAAAGATAAGAAACACATATATAATAAGTCATATGGTCAAACTAGAATACTGTAAATATCCCTTGTAGTTGAGATATAAACTATAGAATAATAAATTATCCAACACAATAATAAATTCAATCATATATAGAATCCCCTTAAGGTAGGGAAACACCATCAATTAATTATTATGGAAGGAAGCACTCCACAATATATGTTTGTTACAATACAATTCTAACATTTTCAATACAATGATATGCATGTGTATATATACTCTCTCATGCATATTCCTTAGGTTATATCCCAACTACTCCTTGGTATTATATTCTATAAGCTAGGGTTCCTTGGGCCCTTAGGCCCTTGGTAGGGGAATTTCACCCTTTGGAAAACATTGTTGTCAATACTTACACCTATCAAGTATATTCATAAGTCAAGGTCTCATATATGAGTGCTATCCTCGATGCTTATAATGAAGAAGTCTTGAAAATTCATTCATAAGCTAGGGTCCCATCTACTAGTGTTCATGATAACTCCCAAATATTGGTACATGAAATCAATGAATGGTTGAGGAATTTTATAAATAATCTCACCATAGTTATATATATCCAAATATCATTTTACCTAGATACTAGGAACATCCATAGAAAAAATATCATCTACATAGCATTGAAAGATTTGTTGTGGATTGTGATTGAACACTACCACTAGAGGAGACTAAAAAATGTTAATCACATCCTCATCATGTATTTCCTCAATGATTTTCACTTCACATAGAGGACTGGATTCACCAAAGAGAAGTTAAAAGTAGTTATCTTCACATAAATAAAAGTTTTTTATATACCATTCATGGAAAGAATCCTCTAAATCAAACCAACAAAATATTTCTATTATATATCCCACTTTGATAGAAATACTATCCATTTCCTCATTAATATTTTTCCACAGTTCCATCATTCAATGTACTTCCCTTAATTTTCTCTCAACATCACCATCTTATGGTTCCACAATTTTTACTACCTCTCCATCATGTGGTTTCGATAGGGTTTGTATGTTATGATTGTTAGAATGTGCTCGTTTTACCATAGACAATATCACTATTGTCACCCAACCATAGGCCAAAGCCACCCTCCGAGCACCTTAACCTTGACAGAGAATCATTCCGGAAGCAAACCCTAGGCTAGATAGTCAAACAAAGGTTAGCACACCTTTCTCCAAGGATAGCGCACCAAACAAGAGCTGATCAGATAGTCCAAGCCAAAACAAAATCTGCTAGATGCAACAGTTGCAACGACAACTCTCCTCCAAACTTGCGCACAAAACTGGCTAACTGCAGTGCGCACAAGCGAGCTCTACAATTCTGAGAATGCCTATCAAAATGAAGACTGGCCTCCTGTATTTATACTAATTATGGCTAACTGCCTGGGCCGAATTCTTATTTTGGGTACCTATTTACTCAGTATATAATATTTCTTCTAGCCGACTTCTTCTCTTGGAGGCTAATAACCTAATACAAGTTATCCCCTTGAGCCGACTTGTCTTCTAGGGTTATTAGGCAACTCATTAGGGTTTCTTCTTACATCCCGGAATATCCTATTTTCGTTAGGTTTACACATGGAGGTAAATACCTCCCGCAACTACCATAATATCAACACTCCCTCCTAGCTAGGGAGGTATTTGAAGGTAATGGTCTTGAGCAAAAACATACCATTTACCTGGTAGCATCATCATAGTCGTATAGACTATCTCATTACTAGATCATGAGCACCATCATCACTATCAGTGTCAATAGCTGCATCATCTCTCGAAACCATACTCCATCTGAGTAATCAGACATGATGCTGGATAAGTCACTCAATTCATAGAGTGACACAAGAACCATCCTTCTAATCTGGACATATGTCATAGAAGAATAAATGTCCTGGACCATTTTCCATCTGGGAAATCTTTGTTCTTTGATCATCCATCTAACTAATAATCATTTCCAACACTGCTGATAGTCTTCAAGGAAATTAGAACAATATCCTTTAATAGAACACAACTGTGTCTATCCATAGTAGTACACAACTACAATCTAGTGGTACACTACCACACCAAGTAGCACATAGATACTTGACCCGTGACGTATAGTCGCAATCAGTGGAACACATCCACCACAGTAGCATACATCTACTATCTAGAGACATACAATCTCCATAACAATCATCTGATATCAAACTGCACAGAAAACATTGTTATGATATAAACTGAATCATCTGGGCCATTCTTCCACTCACATCTGTGAGATCTTGGAAGAGCATCTTCCCTTAAAAGGTAAGACATCAATGATGAGATATCTGGACTATTCTTCTCAAGCAAGGAATAATAATTGTCCCTATTTCTGAGTCTGGACCATTCCCCGCCTTGGGCCATTCCTCCGACACTAAACAAAGTGCAACCTGGAGAGAATGAGTCTGCCCTAAGGAATGCCTGTCCCTGATTGCTGAACCTGGACCATTCCCCACCCTGGGTCATTCCTCCAGCACTAAACAAAGTGCAACCTGGAGAGAATGAATATACCCTAGGGAATGACTGTCCGGACCATTTCCAAAGGAAATGACTGTCCTGCACCAACCTCCAAAATAGACCATTATTCAAGACTGCTCACAACTATGAGCTTCGAAAGAATGACTGTCCGGTGAGGCAAACCGGTCTTCTTGAGTAACCCTAAAGAAGAGAGACTGTCCTAGACCATTCCCCATGTTAACCACAATGGGAAATCG